>JAUZSX010254818.1:0-15179 GCA_034780655.1 Idiosepius hallami
ATACATACATACATACATACACATACAAACATACAGGATTTAGCATATATAGTACACATTTCAAAGTTTTATTTGCACATTTTATAATGTATATTTTTTGTTAATGTTCATTTCCTAATGTATCAAACAAATGTTTAATCAAAAAATCGGCACTCTGTATGTATGCATGTATAAATATATATATATATATATAATCTACATTCCAACAGTATTATAAATGAACAAACCATATTTATTTCTAAATAATACCAAAAAATAATTTGGAAATTTGCGAATAAATCTATTTCATCTTCATTATTCATTGACTCCTATCATTGAGACCGCGGGTTCAAGTTGGATGAGTTGCATTGATGATTTCTAATAATTCCATTATTTAAAAATAAATATGGTTATTATTTATAACATGTATTTATGTATAATGGGTTTTGAGAATTACTTACGCTTTTAGATTTCTCATTCTCTTGCTGAGTGATCTAAGAAGGGTAGACAGATACAGAAATTGGAATTTAAAATTAAAAATAAGTTTAAATTTATGTATGATTCCTTTGAGAGAAAATAAAATTAAAAGCAAACCAATAATTTTGTAGGACCCTTAGGTTTTTGAAGTAAGTATTGGGAGAAGAAATATTGTGGAAGATTATTTATCTGTGTATATAGTGGGAAAACAAACAAACAATGAAACCAATAAACAAAAACAAAAAAAAGGGATTAAAAAAAAAGAAGAAATTCAAAATCAAATAAAAAGCAACTTAAACAAACAAATAAAAAATTAAATAAACAAATAAAAAAACATTAAAAAATTAAACAATATTGCTTTGAAAAAACTTAAAAGTAACAATATTAATATTTCTTATTTTATTTAAACAAACAATTTATCAAAATAATCTTTGAATGAAATGAATTTGAATTTTTTTTGCATATTTCTATGAAAAATTCTTAGAATTCATGCCCTTATGCACAAAAAGCAAACAAAAATTTGAGATAAGTACTATATGTCGAAATTAGGAAGTACACTGTCTGCAAGAATGCAATTTGATTGGCTAGATTAATAATTTCTATAGCTAATCAAATTGCATTTTCAAGCACGGTGTATATCCAAATTATGATCCAGTACTTACAGAATATTTTTGTTTTCCTAAAGTGCAAAAGGGCCAAATTCATTCTGTGTATTTAACTTTCATTGTTTTCCTTTTTTCAAATTATCCTTATTTCGATTTTATTATTTGTAATTTTGTTATCTTCAATCTTTTATTGTTTGTCACGTTAATTATCCAAGTTTCATTTGCAGTTGTATAATCTCTATTTCTTTGATGTTTTTTTATAAGCTTTTCAACATGAAAGCTACTAAATCAGAAGTTTTGGAGAAATTATCTAAGGGAGATAACTTTCCCAAAAAGTTATTCCAAACTACGACAATTTTTTTTAAACAAATAAATATAACAACATTAAAATGGATTAGATTCAAATCGATATCGGAAAGTAATTGCTTTATAGAGAATAAGATAATTGTGCATACAAAGATAAATTCGAACTTTAATAACATCTTTAGAAACTTAGAAGACGAAAATAGTTTGAATTTCTTTTTATTTGACATAACATAAACATTTCCCCATTGTATTTTCATTCATTAATATTTTATGCATGAATGAAAAATAAAGTTATGAATAATTATAATTTTTTTTACTATAATTGATAAAATGAGGTTGGTTGCAAAAATAATGCTATAATGCAATAATTTCGCGATCTCCTGATCCATTTGGGTAGATTTTTTTTAAAAAAGGCTTTTTTGGAAACTTGTATTTGATAAAACTTATAATAATTTTATAATGTGATATATATATATATATATTTTTAATCAAATAACAAAAATATATCAGTATATACGGGAAAAACAATATAATATTTAAACAAAAAAAAAAGTAGAAAACAAATAAAAACGAAGTAAAAAATCGTCTTTGGCAATAACTGTGTTGATTCTTTATAGTCCATGGGAGGCAACTCTCACGCAAAATGAATCTTTACTTTTAAGGTGTTCGTTTTGTTACCTTACATTACGCTACAAGAAAAAAGTAATATCGATGTATACAGTCAGTAGAACCAGTTAATTTATAAGAAATAATATCATAGTAATAATTCAGTATTTGCAAAGAATAACTTATCGAATTATAGTTTTTAAAAATCATTTTTAAGTATCTTTCAAATAGTAATAAATGAACTACAAAAATTATTGCTATTAATTTATTTAAGCAGTATTTATTTCTAAATAATCACCTTTAAAATATCATAAATACTATGATTGCACCCAAAAATCCTTTACATACACACTAATATATGCAATGCATACTTGAGTTGTTCAAACAGTAAATGCTTCCTATTTTTAAAAAGTTGAAATGCGACATAGACGTCAGTGGTAAAACAAGTGACATTCTGTGTTCTAGAATTTCTTTGACTACGTAGTTACCATTCTCAATGCCCTTTTGGCAGCGATGAATGAGCTAGTCCAATTTCGTGTCCAGTGCATGCAGGTATATTTATTTTTCAGACTACAGCTGACACCTGACAGCCGTAATCTTTATTATAGTTACCTTCATAATGTTTCATTCAATTAACTTTAGATAGAATTATCGATATACAAATGATCAAGTTTCATTTTAAGGATTAAAGATTTTTTCCATATATATTAGACTTTAAATGTATCTACTAAAATATGAAAATTGGTATAAGAATTCAAACAGCTTGCCTTTAAACTTCTTTAATTATATGAATGATTAGAATAATTCTAAAAAATATTTTAATAATAAAAAAACAAATTAATAATTTTGTATACGCAGCTGACTATTTTTGTGTCCGGGTTATGGGGTCGGATGCGGAAATTAAATTATTCAAAGAATTAATTTTTAGAATAAAAAAATAATTCAAGGCATTATTTAAATGAAGAAAATTTAACGTAAAAATTAGTTTAAAACAACTGGTCTAAGGGGAATAACTCTATTAAAAAACTAACACGGTCTCGCTAAATCACAAACACTTGAATAAAAATCTTTCTTTTAAGTTAAATCAGTCATTCAATTTAATTAGAAAAACAAGAGAAATAAAAATGTTTTAGTAATGATTATTTATAACTTACAAGGTTTAGATTCGGTCACGATAAGCTACTCTTTGGTTGTCAAGTAAAGATTAACAGTCTTTTTTTAAGTAGTTATTAGTACATTTTATAGATAAAACAAACAAAAAAAACATTCAAGAGTTATTTAAAATAAACCTCATATATGTGTTAGGTTTCTTAAAATGTTTTATTTTTCTTAAAAATAAAATACGCAAGTTTAAATTTGATTTAACTGCTCTGATAATTCAGTCATTAAATAAATTTTTTACTACTGTAAAGTTAGGGGCTACTTATTAGATAACGTGGGATGATGAGGTTCTTCTTTGCCTCTTCACCCACGACCTACGTTACATACCTACTAATACAAAATATAAAAACTAAATTATAAACAAACCTCATTTAGATATTCTCATCACTTTTGCTTTTTACATGATTCCCAAAAACAAATATGATATATTTTTTATGTTAATTCTTTTTCAGATAACTTTATCAAGTCCAACAATTAAAGTTTGCCAAAAAAAAATTAAAATTCATAATTATTTTATTCATTTGTTTTCTTTGCAATGTATTTTAATATCTTTAAAATATCTTATACAAAAGGACACAACTTATAAGCTAGGGTCCTGTAATGATGTCATTCACTATGGGTTAAAAAAATGTAAAACAATGAAAAAATAAAATCTAATTACTGAACCAACTTATAATAGCTAAACTTTGTATGTTAAAACTATTTTGATTAATTTAACCTTTAAATGCTTCAATTTTATACCAATACTTGCAGATTAATCCAGCATTGCTTAGGTGTACACCAAAAAGTTCATATCTTTCAAATTTAACAAACCATATTTTGGCTTTTTAGTTGTTATTTTTAGACAATTAAAAAAGTTTTCCCCGGGTCCAGATAACCCATATTTAAAGTTTAAATTCTTTAGACCCAAAATTTCCAGTGTAGTTTTGTAGAGACCACAAAGGGAAAAAGCTTTTAACTCTGATCCCATGGCAGCTAAATTTCAGGCCAATAATGAAATAAAAAGTTTACTCTATGTCTGAATACCCTGTCAAAGTTCAATGTTTTAACTTAGTAGTTTGGTAGCCACAAAAGTAAAATCTTTTGAACTTTAACCCTTATTTTGACCCTTTTACAGTTCTATTTTTTGCTGGCTGAAAGCCTGTTAAAAATTTTTCTCTAGGTCCAAGTTACCTATATAAAAAATTTTAAGTATTTAGACAGAACAAAAATTGATGGAGGAGTTTAGTAGAGTCAGCAAAGATCAAATCTTTTTATTATGAAACTTTGGAACCCAAATTTCCAGCTAAAACTGATTAAAAAGCTTTTCACATTTCCCCATTTTCAAATCTGGAGTCACTAGACTGAAAATTAATGGATTAGTTTGGTGGAGAATTATACACAGACACAGACATAATTTCACTTTTGTTGATATAAAGATTAATATTTTCAATATTCATATCTATTCGGTATTTAAGTAAAATAATTGTTTGGGTTAGTCTGGTTAATCTATTATATTGTTATATTTGTTGGAATAACTCAAATGAAACTTTTGTGTAAATTTAGAACTTTTTTACTTTGTTTTTCTTCTTTATTGCTATAAAAAAAGTCAGTGTTCAGTATCAGATATTTTTTGTATCCAAAGTGCTTCTGGGTTATTACTGGTTCTTGAAAAACATCTTTGACCCTTTTGACCCTAAGGGGTCGATATATCAGCCTATATAACAATAGGCAAAAATAGACACACTGACATTTCAACCCGAACATGTTTTTTTGATAGAACGGTTCTGGGTGACTACTTGGTAATATTGCTATGTCAGGTTCCAAAGGTGGAGGTTGAAATATCATTGTGTGTGTGTGTGTGTTCTTTTGCCTTAAGTCGCCAGGGCTGATATATCGGTTCTTTAAGATTTAAAGGTTTAACTCCAACATGAATCAAATTACATGTAAAGGTAATGGTATTATGAAAGCTTTTGTCACTACTGTTGCAAGCAAGAGAACCTGAAGATTTTGCAAGCATCAACTAAAACTTCCTGAGGGTTTCCATCAATAATACTTTTTTTTAGAACATAAATTTGCATTAACATATCAAACAGATCATTCAGTTTGAAATTTAATGATGCTTACTAGTTTTGACAAAACTGTGACAGAGGACTTACCTTGACTTATTATAAAGACCTGTTCCCTTTCTTAAGATACAAATCAAGGTAGAGATTAGAGAGTTCTGAGTCAAGGAAGTAGGATAATGTCATAAGGGTTCTATCTGCTGTTAATACTACTATATGTGTTCTTGCTAATACTATGGTTTACCTAATGTTGTGGGGGAACACACCTCAGAACGAACTCTTCCAATCACTATAAATGTGATTTCTCTTGTCACTCAGAGAGAGATAGGATTTCAGCATAGCAGCCACGAGCCGCAATGCTGCCAGGCTATATGCCACTATTTATGTACCTTTTGTTAATATATTTGTTAACCTTTAATACTGTCGTCTTGTTTCTAATATTTAATAACTACACTGTATACAATGCTGCACTCGACCACAACCAGTGGCGACCACAACACTTGATATGTTTCTAGTATTGACAATTATACTCCTCAAATTATCTACAACAGTTCAACAAAAAGATTTCTATACATGACATGATATTCCAGAATTCTCCAAGAGCATATTGTCCAAAAATATAACAAAGATGAAAGCAATAGTCTAAGAATTCAAAATATCAGCATCTGAGTGGTATCATATTTACTTGGTAGAGCACCAAACCAAGTTCATTTTTACGTGCTCTATATACCTGGGCTTTTTTAATTCAGTGTTACCTTTCACCTAGATGAGCTGCTCTCCTAAGTTAACGAGCCCTATCTGCCAGAGACAGCTAAAGTGAATGCAATGGTTTTGACTGGGATTTGAACTCACATTACGCGATTCCAGAGCCCGAGCTCTTAATAATGCTCCACCGTCGCTGCCCTAAGCATCTGAGTGGTATATTTTCAATGAAAAGGTAATTCAAAAGTGCATCGAGAATGGTAGTGACTACGCAGAAAAACAAATTATGGAGCACAAAAGGTTGCTCATTTAAATGATACAATTTGAGTATTTATTGCTCTTTAATTTTTAGAACAACGCTTTTTTAATAATATAATTGAAGATATTATGTTTGAAACAACATTCTTTTAATAATATAATAGGAGGCATTACTTTTGTAACAACACTCTTTTAAGGATATAATAGGGGCATTACTTTTGGGACGACCATCTTTTAAATAATATAATAAAAAGCATTATTTTTGGAATGATCATCGTATTTAAATAATACCATTATAATACGAGTATTATATGTTTCATTGATTTTCATTCCTTTTTAGGTTTTAAAAAATTCTAAGCAGGTTTAAATGAAAATAAAATTTTATATCATTTCTATTTATTCATAAATAGTTTTCTGGAACCAAATTAATCTTTTGTTAACAAGACTTTGTTTCAAATGCTAGGATTATGATGACAACACAATGATAAATACAATAGTCTGAACTACGTAAATAAGGTAAATAATAAGAAAATCTTTCAGTTCAGCAGAAAGAGAATCCGACAAAGACGATTGGTTGATTTAAAAGAGATCTTCAAACGGAATTCCTGTCTGGCAAGGTGTGTCCATTAAAGGAATGAAGCCATTTCCTCTAATTCATTTGACCCAATGCTTTCAAAGACACTTTTATTAGAGAAATAAGACATTTTACTGAACTTTGAATCAAAGAAAAAAAATATATTGCAAAGGAAAAAAAAAAAGAGGAAAAAGAATCAATAAAAATTTTGAAAAATTAATTAATTGTTATAAGAGATGGAGCTGTGCTTAGGGCCCTGCCACACAGACCCCGCAATTGTGGGGTGATGGTGCAAGTCCCTTATGGCCTTCAAGGCCCTGGAGATCTATCTTAATGTAAACAACATAACAAATAATTATTAAGATTAACTGTAAAATCATTAGAATACTCATATTGAAATATATCAGTATTTCGCTCTCACTTACTTTCTCTTTCTCTCTCTCATCCCTGATAGAAGCCTTCACTATTTGGAGGGTGTAATGATATCATGGAACTACTACATATGCGTAACAAGCAAATCATGGCATATGGATATTGATGTAAACCACTCAATACATACTGTATTCAACAACATGGCATAAGCCTATAAACACGTACACTTTATTTCTCCTCCTATGTATATATGTTAATAAAGTTCTATATAAAATAAAAACACACCTTTGTTGAACATTACTTCAACTAACAAGAATAAATGCACAGCCCAACGCAACAGAGGGGGCACAAAATGCATTTTGTGGGTAAAGGGTCCGCAAGGTGCATTTTGTGGGAGGGAGATGTTGCTAAGCATAATACTGACCACAGATAACCATAATAACCAACAATTTACACCATACAAGAAAGTGTGTTTACTTATTTATTTCAATTAATTTTGTCACACTCTGAAGATTAAAAGCTCAAATGTGTAGGCTGTATCCGGACTTGAACCCTTGGTTGTAAAATTGCCTTCATTAGTTTTATCTTAAAATTCTGATGCTCTTCCCACTGAGCTTTTAATGCTCTTCAGAATTTTCTTTTATTTTCTTCCCTTAATCATTTAAACCAGGATATACAAAAGTAGAATAATTACTTGAAATTGCTGGTTTTGTATAAAATCTAGTTTCAAATGAATTATGTGAAAACTTTTAAAATGCAATATTTAAAAGTAAATTTTATCAAATTATTTTTAAAACCAGTCATTTTTAATGGGCATACACAAGAGATAAATGAGTTTTTTTTATAATTAATGAATAAAATCTATAATAAGGGTAAAATTTATTGAATAATTTTTAAAACCCATTATTTTTAGCAGGCATACAAATAAATTAATCAATAAAACAAACTAATTAATCTTATTAAATTTAGTTTAAAATAAGTTACAAGTAAAAAATAAATGCAATATTGAAAAGTAAAATCTTTTTAATTATTCTACCATAGACATGAGTATTATATGTTTAGCCAAGTTTGCTAAATATGAGTAAAGACTAAGAATGCCAGACCAACATTAATAAATTCTTAGAACAATAAAAAATATTTGGATTGATTTTTATCTTTAATAGTGTGCCATAAATCATTTAAATTATTTAATGGTGAATATTTTAGTTAAATTGCATTGTTTGAAAATAAATCCAAATTTATTTTACTGGTCTGAGTTGAATAGTCTTTAAATCTTATTTTGTCTTAAGGTATTATTTGCAGGAGTTTTTAGCGATAAACAGTTTTTTTTATAAGCCAAATTATTACAAAACATATAAAGAATATACAAAATTGCTTTAGTGATGTTGTTTGCATTAAGAAAGGCTCCATAACCAAACATACAGATCCTTTGAATCTCCAGAAATTTGATCATGAATAAATGCAAGCAAGAAAATTCCTTGGGAATCATGTTAAAGAATTAAAGTCTTCGAGTGGTTGCTCACGTCCAGCAATCTTATTTGATGCTTGGTTGATCTCAGATCATAATTGAACATGACAGTAAAGGCATTAAATGCATGTAGTAGAATTTTCTAATCAGAATTTTCACTCCAAGCCTGAAAAGTCACTACAAATAATGTCCACGGGGATAAAACCAATTGTCCTGTAAATCAAATGATGGTATTTCTTTTTTTTTTTTGCCCGAAGGATGTGCTATTCTCAAATCAAGCTCTTTAAATCCATCTACTTAATCTATCTACATAAATCAGAGCTTGTGATTGAAAAGGGGATTTTATTGTGGACATGAGTTATATTTCAGAATTAATCAATATTGGTTGGTTTACTGACTTATCAAACGGATTTTAAAATTGCACAAATGACTGAGCCAACACTACTGATTATTCTAATAGCAACTGTACTGTATTCACTCAATGGCCTTTTTAGCTAGAGTTGGCTCTGGCCATTGAATTCAGACAAATTCATAGATTGAGTTTCAAAGGATTTTGGAATTCTCTAGCTGTCTCCTAACCCATATTTATATCCCAGTTAAGAAACTCATTATTTAATCCATAGCTAGAGGGAAATAGAGATTCATACTTTTCCCACGAGGATTATTACTTCATGTACACCATGAATTGAGTAAGAAATTAAATCATTAAAACTTTCATAAAAATAAATTGGCATGGTATTAAATGACAAGAGAAAAGTTGGTATGCTTTGAATAAACCAATTAAACAAACAAATCAAACACAGTACTAACAACCAACCAAACCAACCAACCAACCAACCAACCAATACAGAACAAACCAAACATTACAGCCAACCAACCAACCAAATACAAAGTAATACTAACAACCAACCAAACCAACCAACCAACCAACCAATACAGAACAAACCAAACATTACAGCCAACCAACCAACCAACTTATACAGAACAAACCAAACATTACAGCCAACCAACCAACCAAATACAAAGTAATACAAACAACCAAACAATTAACCCAAAAAAAACAACCAACCAAACAAAACAAAGTAACCAACCTTTATTTCATGTAGAATCTGCACTTGACTTACTTAGAAATACTAGAATAATTCAACAAGAGATTAACTCTGCAATACAAAATCTCCAAGATTCAATATGCCAATGATCCATTAAATAAAGAATGGTTCAAAGATATCTATTAGGTTAGGAACCATGACATTTCTTCATGACATTCTAAATAGATTCCTTGGGTCAAATGCAATTGGATGCGAATCTGCAACCCTCTCTACATTCAGTCGAAAAAAAAAAGATAAGATAAAATATGGACATCTTTATTCTTCTTAATCTTTCCTTTTTTTGTATTCATTTTTGAACTCTTTTTCTTTTCTGTTCAGTGATTTACAGAAATGTCTGTGCATCGAAACTAATTACATGTTTGAGTGTTTTGTTTTTTCAGAATCAAACAATGATTTGTTGTGATCAAATAACCTCATTCTTTGTCTTCCATTCTCTCCATTGGGGAGGTCAACTTGAGGCAGAGGATAGGCAGTTGGATCAACAAGGGTATCCTACGTCTTACCATACATATATAATATATAAATATACATTGAAGAGCGAGGGGAGATCTGATTGGGACAGTAGATAGCATTAAAAAAAAAAAATTACTAACTCCCAGCATGCAGGGCTACGCACTTCTGTCCCCAACCTATTAAAACTAATGTAAACAAACCGGCTTCCTTTTAGTCTGATAACTGTGCAGGCGAGAAACTGACAGTCACCAAAGGCTGTTGACTCCATGTCTATGCTTAACTAATATACATGCTCTATCGCTGATAATGAGCACTCTAACTATAACTTTAAGCAATCTTAATACACAAATTAATATATATATATATATATATATATTATATTTACTTGGTGGGCACCTACCCAAGTTTCGCACAAGGCTAGTTTTATGTGCTCTTGTCCAGGCTTTTTACATTCAGTGTTACCCTTCACTTAGATGAGCAGCTCTATCAAGTTAACGAGCCCCATCTGCCCGAGACTGTTAAAGTGAAAGTAATGGTTTTGACTGGGATTTGAACTCGCGTAATACAATTTCAGCACCCGACCTTTTACCAATGCTCTACCGTCACTGCCCAAATTATATATATATATATTGTGGTTTTACTAAAGGCACATTTGTTCTTTTTGCTTTTGATCAGATGTGTGGGTGAGGGGTTGCCAATTAACTCAAGCAATAAAATCTTTGGCTTTAAAATGCAAGGTTTCAAATCTTAGCAAGTAAGTCTATTAGATTCAGCTTTTGACAAATACCCTTGAGAAAGATATAGGGAGATTAAAGGAGTTATTTATCAAAATATAATTATTCTCAGAATTCAAGAGCCATAAAGGTTGATATGTTGCTAAAAAAACAATCTATGATACATGCTTTGAGTGTATGTAGATGTGAATATTTGGGATAAAAGATTTTTGAATGTTTCTTTACCTTTTTTCATCAAAAACACATTTATTTTGCATAAATCCATTTCAATTCAAATTCTCTTTCAAATTATATGTTATTAATTCAATATTTACTTCATGTTTTTTTGTATTTTACTTTATCTATTTTCTGTTTCTTAAACATTCTTTTCATTTTGTGTTTATCAAATATATTTTGGAAATCTTAGACTTTTAGAAATAGAACATTTGAAGCAAATGAAATCATAACAACATTTAATTTCTTTTTTTTTCTTTCCTTTTTAAAAATCTACTTTTTAGAAATAAGAGATGATTAGAAATTTCTTATAAAAAATAAATTCCATTGTCATTGAAATAATGAAATTAGTACCAAAGTCACAGCAGAATCTACATCATAATACACTTGTTCTTATTCCTGCATTTGTACAACCATTATCACTTTTGGTTCTGTTTGAAAATGAGATTGCAGTATTTTAATGAAAACTCTGAATTTCTTTAGACTAATGTGGACTTGACACTGAAGTGAAATTATTCAAGATATAAACAAACTGTGTATACTGAACTATAATAATAATAATGATAGTAATAATAGTTGGGTCAGTGATAAAAAGTCAGCACTTTTGCAGAACAAGTAAATGGAGAAATTGTCCAGAATATTTTTTGTGTCGGGGACCGGTTATAAGACAGCAATTTAATTGGATAATGAACTTAATAGTGTTAACCTAAACCCTAACCCTAAACCTTAACCTTAAACCCAAGCCCTTAACCTAAGCCCTTTACCCTAGCCAATAAAATTGCTGTCTTACAACTGGTGCAAATCCCCGTGAAAAAAAGGAATTTCTTCGTTTGCAAATGTTCCAAAAAGTCTCCTCTTGGAGAATTCGTGAATAAATCTGGTTTTAATGAACATGTAACAAACTTGTTTTCTTTTAAACTTAACTAATTTAATCTAAATATTTCTAACTTTAAAACTCAAATAAAAATCTAATCTTGTCTCCAAATTTTTGTCAATTCTATTCAAGAAGCCAACCCTATACTAGGCATCAATGCATAAGTTCAGTCACAATAACAATGCAATTTGCAACTCCCTATTAACCATTCAGGCAGAATAAAACAAAAGGAGGTATTACTTCTGGAACACCCTTTGTATAAAACCAGGATTCACAGCAGCTTCCTTACCAATAACAAACTTCCTTGTCCATTTATCCATTTACCTGCCATAGAGTTTGGAACTGGTTGGAAACAAGTGTGACTATTTTTGTTGTTGTTGTGAAACAAATAACAATAATGATTAGAACAATAGTTCAAATAATCCTTGTGAAATTTATCATACCTCATTGTAAGGATTCCAAAAAATAAATGTAAGTTTTTGTTGTTATGTGAAATCTCAACTTACCTGCTGGATTTTTTCTGTCCAACTGATGTGAGATGTTGTGTGCTGGAACTGTTGCATTGGGACGAACCATTATGGGAAGGACTTTGGTTTGGAGTGATTCCTGCAATACTGCTGTCACGTATGCTGCTGTTATCGTCACCTCCATAGGCAACAGGTTTGTACTCGTTTAGGCTCTCCTCTTCTTCATCCGCATCATATTTTTTGCGTCCAAAGCACCAGCTGCAGAGAAGAGCTGCCATGATCAGACCTGTGATAGAGATGAGAGATGAACAAACAGCTGTGATGATTATCAGTTCATTTTCTGAAGTTGGAGGTGGTTCTGTACCTGGATAAGGACTCACATCATCAGCCAGCATTTCTAGAAGACAAAAACAATAAGAATAATAAAATTTAAAATAATAATAACAGTAATAATAATAATAAGAAGAAGAAGAAGAAAAAAATTAAAATAATACAAATCAGTGTTTGATCATTAGGAACAATCGCACAACTAGATTGGAGGACTGCAGGACATTGGTGTCTAAGAATAAAACATCTTACAGACCACAGCACTCAAGAGGACGGCAGAAAAATGGGAAAAGTTTTTGTATAAATGATCTTGTGTGTTTGACCTTTTGCCTGAGGAACAATCTTTACCAAACTATTTTTCCAATTTTGGATCTGAAGACTTTGATTTGTTATATGGGGTATCTGGATTAGTAGAACAAATTCGATTTAGTTTTGAGCTTGAAAAATAACTGCTAAGTGGTCAAACTTGAAAAATTGGATTGTTGTGACTCGTAGCATTGGCTCTGTGTGGGCTACATTTGTTATTATCACTAGTGTTTACTAAAATGATTTTTGGCTTTCAAAATATTACAACAGTTTTCATAGAGAGAAAAAAAATTTTTTATAATTACGAAAAACACAATTTCATTTCAGATTCCCATAACAGCAGTGAGAGTGGAACACTGAAGCAGTGGTAAAAGCTTGGACTGTGGAATCATATTACACTCGTTCGAATTCCAGATATTTTCAGCTGTCTTGGACAAGTAAAAGAAAGCTCATTAACATGGGAGAATAACTAGACTTGGTGTAAGAATAATACTGATTCCAAAAAACCTGGTAGATGAAACCTGTGAACTCAGTGAGAGTGACAAGTGGAGGTGAATGATAACACTGATTACAAAATCCCAGGGATATCATGAGCATGTAAAGCTGGCCTTGTGCCTAACTTGGGTTTATGCTCCCACCAGGTTGATATATTCATTCTTTAATACAAATTTTCTATGATTCTTATCGTTTCTATGCCGGCATTTTCGATAACATGGACATCCTAGTTTGACTGATAAAACACCTTGAGCAAATGACTCTTCATAGCAACATAGAGATAAGTGTTTTTGAATTATACTAATCAAATATTATGATCTATTCGAAAGACATGAGACATTGAGAAATGATAGAAAACTGAAAAATAAAATTGTGTGTATGTGTGTTTGAAAGAGAGATATTGAATAATGTAAAAAGTATTCTTTATCTTCTGTAGTCATTGAAAAATCAAGTAATGTCTTAAGCTCGAATTTTCTGAATAGTATTCAAGTTAAATAATACCAAATCCTATCAAATTGCTTGATTATACATATACGTAGCTCTCATTAGCAATATTCCAATCTTATAATTTTAGACATGACAAACTTATAATTTTAAAATGACGTTCAGATTTATCAAAAATCATAACTTATTACATTGTTAATTTAATCAGCTATCCTAAAACCTAACCAACAATAATAATAGTAAACCAATTGTTTGAGCTATTATTGTTGATTTTTTTGTTTTGAATGCAACTTTTGTATTGTTAAAAAAGCAAAAGAATTGAGGAATTTGGTATATCAGATCTCTTTTAGGATATCTAAAGCTGAATATTTTACTTTGTTAAAACAGATGTGATACTCTCCTGAGTTATTAAGCCTCTCCCAGGACAGCTGAAAGGGATTTGAATTTGAACTAAAGTAATTTAATTCCAGACTCCAAGCTTTTACCACTCTGGCTGTTTATATAGGAATCTGAATTGGAAATTAAGAATGATAATAAAAAGGACCATCGGCAATTTTAAAGTTGAAGCAATGAAGTTGCACCTGAAGACACAAGGGACACAATGGTCAGATAGAAATCAAAGAAGAGATAATCATTATAGAAAGCTGCACACAATAATGCAAATGGAATAAAGTATATCAAAGTAAAACTAAACAAGACCCAAGTGAATAGCAAGTGTACATTCTATAGACTATGAATAACTAAAATGTAACCTAGAACATAAGTGGATGAATGTTATCAATCTGCACTCAATGAGAAAACAAAAGAAGACATGACTAGATTGAAAAGGACATCTAGTGGATGTAAGAAATTAGGAATAAAACATGTTGACAAATGGTGCGTGTTCAGGCCTGAAGTCATACTAGAAGACCAGACGGGATACAAAGGGACTTGAAAAAAAAATAAATGGTACCCAAGGAAAGAAAAGGAAACAAACTTTGTGATTATCCACAAGAAATAAAGGAACTCCTAGCATATCATTGAATACTTTGTAATAACCTATTCAAAGCACCAGGCCATATCTAGGGGCCATTACTTTCACTTTAGCTGCCTTGGGCAGATGGGGTTTGTTAACTCGGGAGAGCAGATCATCTAGGTGAAGGGTAACACTGAATTAAAAAAGCCCAGGTATATAGAACACGTAAAAATGGCCTTGTGCCTAACT
>JAUZSX010254929.1:0-15177 GCA_034780655.1 Idiosepius hallami
AGAAAGTTGAAAAAAACGTTTGAAAATAACTCAACAGATGTTTGTTCTGTATATATAATTCCTTTCATAATAAACTATTTTAATCGAAATAAAAACTGTTAGAATCAACATTTTTGAAAGCGAGAAACAATTTTATTCATCCCTTTGGCATAGAAATTCGGAGTTCTGGAAGCGATGAAGTCATTGAAGGCCGATTTGACATTATTTTGGCATTTGAAGTATTTTTCGCACTGGAAGTTCCCGAGATACTTCAAAAAGTAATAATCGGTGGGTGAGAAGTCCAATAAAGATAATGGATGAGGTAGAGTCTCGTAGTCCAATTTTTTCAGCTTCTGCAGGGTCAGTTTAGCAACATGTAGGCGAGCCTTGTCATGGAGGAGAATTGTTCCCTTCATATGACCAATCTTGGGCACATACGTTGGAGCTTCTGGTACATTTCGTCAATTTGTCGGCATTACTTCTCCTCCGTAATCGTTTCGCCCAGATTTAGAAAGCTGTGATTTATGAAACCGGCCACAGACGAGTGAAGACCTCGTCACAGACCACCAAACAGTCACCATAACGTTTTTGTATGAGTGCAATTTCAGCTTTTGGATGTGGATCTTTTAGGGCATTCAACAGCTGTGCCGAACGTCACTGATTGTGTTAGAGGATCCATATCTCCTCACTCGTCAAAATCCACTCAAGAAATGAGTCGATTTTGTTTCGCACAAAAGCGTGGAAGACATCAAAACGACGACTTTTTGTATGTCGTTCAATTCATGCTGCACCTATTTATTCATCGTTTTTTACTTACCTGTTTTCTTTAAAAGGCAAAAGACTGATGAGGGATCGAACTCAAGGTCAATTGCAACCTTTATATAAAAAATAATAAAAACTTCTATCTCTTAAGTTTTTGTTAATTTTCTAACTTTTTAGTGGGCCTTAAAATCTCTTCTTTTTGCGAGAATCGACTTCAATTATGCCACACATTAGTTAGTGGTTCCTGTGTCAAACTTATCATTGATAAGATGAGCTGTCTCGGCTGCTTTTCGGTCTAGTTTGAACTGGAAACAAGAAAATCATGAAAATATTAATTTTGTCCATGCTGTCGAAAAGCTTGCAAAAAATGAAGAAATTGAGATCGGTAACGAATAATATGATTTCGATAGAGCGAAAAACGTGCTTTAAAATGTTATATAACATGGCTATCTATATATTAATACGATAAAAAAGTCGTTGGTTATCATAATGTCATTCCCTAATAAAAACTTTGAAGAGAAAAAAGATGGGTGCCATTTTTTTCATTAGGTTGCATTTTACTTTTTTTTTCTATTTGCAGTCTGATTTGAATTAATAGACAACTGATTTTTATATTAAAGAAAGTTCTTATTGTTTGTTTATGCGATGAAAAGGTTTGTATTAATGCGAGGTTTAAGTCATCAACTACCGTGGATTTTATACGGGTTCTGCTAGTATAAATTAATTAAATAATTTAGAAATCATACGTAAATGTAAGACATGAGAGAAAACGAAATTGTTTTTGCACTGACCTAATATTAAAAACTATTTAATCAATTTTATTATTTTTTTAAAGTTAAAGCTTCTGTTTGTCGCGTTTTCCTGATAATAATTTTATCTAATATTATTGTTCCTTTTAACATTAATTTCATTTCTGATATGGTTAGATTTTTTTCAGGTTTATATAGGCTTATGTGACAGAGCCAAGTCAGCCAGTCTAAGATGTGAAAATATTCTGAAAATGGATTAATTTATCATATATTATTACGTAATTACGTGGTGCCATTATTGGGGTTTTTACAAGGGATTTTCCTAATTTGATATGTGGTAACCAAGATCTCTACCGAGTTAACACTAACCCCCCAAAAATGAAAGCGCAGGTGTCCCACACCTGTTTTTTTAATGGGGTTTTATAGAGTTTCCAAATCTATTTTAGAAAATATGGGGCCGGTGGGTTAACATTTCATCAGACCTCCCCGAGTGATGTTTACTTTACCAACGCCAATTTTATACTAGCAGAAATTACCCAGTCTTGCCTTTGTTTGCTAATATCAGATCGAAATGTTTTCTGCTCTAATGTTCACTCTAATATTGATCTTTTGGAAAAAAATTACTTTTGCCAAGAAATATCAATTCAAATCAATTTATTGCGGGTAATATTTTATTTGAATCGGTGTGTCAGGTTCCGAATATGTTGCATACCCACTGAACTCTTGAAAACAAAGGTAAAAAGACTCCTCAACTAAGTGACGATAACAAAAATGTTTCGAATTATTTCTCTTAATTTTCACTAATTCGAACAATTTTACGCACCCGTGAATTTTTTTTATGCCTTTAACGTATTTGTGCTGGAAAAACAGAAGACAAAATAAAAGAGCTCAATATAATAGAAATTAGTATGAGGAAAAACAAATCAAGGTCATGGGGAGTGTCTTTACTAGAATCGAAACTTTAATGTTGTTTTTCTTTTTAAATTTATTTCATCAAATTTTCATTTCTTAAGATGCTGTTGAACTGTTGTTAGATCAATAATTTCTACATATAAAATAATGCGTTCTATTCTAGATTAGAGTTTGCCCATGAGTTTTAAAACTAAAAAAATTGTGGGTGAATACAAGATGATGAGAAGGAGGGTGAGAATCGACAGAGATAGAATTGAGTGCCGTTAGTTTCAAGATGCTGCTTCTAAAGAATTACATAAGCCAAAAGTGTCAAACTCTGGCCCGCGGGCCACATTTGGCCCGCAGTGTAATTGTATCTGGCATGTGAGGTCATTTCAAACCAATTATAGAGCTAATTTTGACATTTACCCCAGAAAGGAGACATTCGATTTTTATTTAATATGCCATTCATATGATTTATTATAATTTATAGAAACTCAATTTTGCACGCAGGGTCGTGCTTAGGGACCCGCAGACTTTGCAATTTCGGAGGAAGTCGCAAGCTCCTTAGGGGCTGCAAGATGTTTTGTAACACAAAAAAATATATCAAAATTGTTAGGATTTTTTAGAAAATCATTTTAACACTTGAAATATACATCTATCAATCCATCTCTCTTTCTGCCTATCTCTCAATATATAATATATTCTTGGTGGGCAGCACCAACCAAGTTTGGCACAAGGCCTTTTTAAGGTAAATGCAATGGTTTTGACTGGGATTTGAAATCGCGTACTACGATTCCAGAGCCCGAGATTTTACCAATGCTCCACCTTCGCTGCCAATCTCTTCTGCTATCTCTCTCTATATATATTTGTATATGTATGTTTATATAGTCAAAAGGTCCGGTATCTTAAGGGGGGACAAGTTGCCTTTTTAGGGTAAGTGGCAACAAAGTGGCTAAGCATGACACTGTTTGCACGCCTGTACTTTTGGTATATACAATAAGACTTGCTTGTTATAGATTTATTAAATAAAAACTTGTTTTGGTCCATATTAAGTGATTTATTTGCTCGACCTTAACCCATGGCTTTGTTCAATTTAAAATGTTCACTCCGTGTGTATCTCAATTTGACATTGCTCACATGTGGAAGGTAAATATGGAACGAGATAATCTTTGGTTGACAAATCAAGAAATGAAAAGGTAAGGTGAATAGAAAGAAAATTTGATTTTACGGCATATTAACCTTTTGGGGGCAGCGACGGTGGAGCATTAGTAGAAGCTCGGGCTCTGAAATGGTATTACGCGAGTTCAAATCCCAGTCGAAACCATTACATTCACTTTCGCTGCCTCGGGCAGATGGGGCTCGTTAACTCAGGAGAGCATCTCATCTAGGTAAAGGGTAACACCGATCGTAAAAATCCCGGATGAGGGCACGTAAAAATGGAGTCGTGCCAAACTTGGGTTGTTGCTTACCAAGTAAATATAATATTAACTTTTTTTGGTCATCTAATGCCGATAAAAATCGTTTTTTGATAAACGTTTCTTGTTTACAAGTATTTTTTAATACCCCAATATGCACTATTTAACCCATAGCTGGAGGAAATATGGGGATTCATACTTTTCCCAAAGATATTAGATCATATGTAAACGTAAAAGGGACAACTGGGATTCGAACTTGTGTATTATGATTCCGAAGTCTGACTGCATATCCAGTGTCCCAAGTGGACTTCCCAAGAAAGGGAGTAAATAAAAGTTTGTAGATGAAATAGTCTGAATATCATATTTACTTAGTCGAGCACCAAACCAAGTTAGACACAAGGCCATTTTTACTTGCTCTATATACCTGGGCCTTTTTTAATTCAGTACTTACCCTTCACCTAGATGAGATGCTCTCCCGATTCACGAGCCCCATCTGCCCGAGTCAGTTAAAGTGAATGTAATGGTTTTGACTGGGATTTGAACTCTCGTAATACGATTCCAGAGCCCGAGCTTTTTACCAATGCTCCACCGTCGCTGCCAATAGTCTGAATATGATGCATTGAAGTCAAGAGATTAAAACCGTGCAAATGATAAATAAGAAAGATAATAACAAAAGCTGGTGGTAGGTGGTGGTGGTGGTGGTGGTGGTGGTGGTGGTGGTGGTGGTGGTGGTGGTGGTGGTGGTGGTGGTGGTGGTGGTGGGAATGATGATGATGATAATGGAGATGATGATGGTGGTGGTGGTGGTGGTGGGAATGATGATGATGATAATGGAGATGATGATGATGAGCATGATGATGATGATGATGATGATGATGATGATGATGATGATGATGATAAAAATATAAATGAATTGCAAGACGAGGGAGAGGACTTGCTGTCTCTGACTGCAAGGTATCCAGATAAACTGGAGTGCCAGAGGAGACTTATTGTCACTCTATCTTTAGGAAATGCCACTGGGCGTTGGCAGCGTGAGAAAACTGTTAATGACGGGTGTGCGAACTAGACGTAGCGAAGTAAAAACTCAGGGAGATGTTGCACCATACAGTCTTTAACTGGAATGGTGTGGAACCTGCTGGATTCCAGAGGATACTTGTTGTCACTCTGAATCCAGTAAAAACCACTGGCTCGGTGCGAAAGTACCTGGTGGTTGGAGTGAGATATCATAGTAATAGTAATAATAATAATAATAATAATAATAATAATAATAGGAATGCTGACTGACTGTCTTAATGAATTTAAAAATTAATTTGACCTGGCTTGGCTATATTAATGCATTGAAAAATGCATTAATAATTTTAATCGTCTTATAAAAGTTTGCGTTTTCAGTGATTATTGTTTGATGTACGAGTGTCGATAAATTATTGTCGCCTTACATAATTATGAATTAAAAATTCATAATTATGCGTCTTATTTTACAAAAGATTACAAAAATATCACATTTATTTTAATGCGTGGATAAAAGAATATAAATTCATAAAAGTAATATGATGTCAAAAAAAATTTGTTCATTATTGAAATGAGTTTATTTTATTTTTTTCAATATTGAGAATAAAGTGAAAAAAAGATTGGACAAAAGGAAAATCATTTTAAAGACGAAGCGTCGATTAAGTGGATCATCATCAAAATCAATTATTAGAATATCAAATGATTATAAATGTTATAAATCAATGATTATAAATGTTAATTATTGAAATAATTAATTGATATAAAATTAATTAAAAGGTATGTCTTGATGAAACTTATTTTGTACGTGGGTTTTATGAAGTCGAGCATTTTGTTAGGTATGTCAGGGCTAAAATGAAATAGTTGGGGTTAATAACTTGATCGATAATAACGTTGAAATTATTAATACTATTTAATAATAGTATTGATAATTATTTCTTTCTTTTTTTGTGATCTTTAAATCAGAGGCTCTAAATTATATCATAAAACAAATAGGAGTCCCTTGGATAGATGTCGATTGCTGAAGAAGGATTTTTCAACAGTAAATTATTTGATTGTAAAAAATATTGTTTGTCGCTAAGTTCGTCTTCTTGGTTTAATTCTATTGATTGACGGATTTAATATTTATTGAATATATCTTTGCTAATAAACTTGTTTTCAATTTCTAAAGAATAGAAATCTAAATAAACAAGAAGCAAGAAAACCGCCATTTGATTTAAGACTTTTGAGTTAGTCATTTTTCAACTAGGGATAGAGATCATGAGGTTTCCTAGGGTAGCAAAGATTGAATTACAAATAATAAAGTAGGAATCAAATGGCTATGAGGGACCAAATTATGACTCAAAACGGCTTTGTTATATATTGTTTCCTCGCAGATTTCCAGACATTATGAACAAACAACATTTAAGATCGATTTAGTGAAGCCGTAAATGACGAGATGGACGTTTTTAGTTAATTTACAATTAATAACAATTAAGCAGAATAAACCTTAAAACTGAAGTTCGAATTGGTTTTAAATGCCTTTTATTGTAAATGCCGAACTCTTGCAGACAGTAATTCCATCTGATTCTTAGGAATGAGAATAATTAATAAAGTTGAATAATAAGGTTTAAAATAAATTTTGTCGTCTATAAGCGAATCTAGTAGCACTTTTTGAATTCAGCTTTTACATGAAGACAAAAAGGACAAAAAGGTATTTAATATTCTTTTTAAGTGATTATTTCTTTTAGAAGCATAACTGCTAGGAGTTGCTTTAACGCTAAGGCCCTGCAACGAACTAATTTTTTAGTTTGACCCCTTAGTAGGTATTTTTCGGGCATAAAACCAAATTGAATTTGTTTCACAGGCTTGATACTCATATATCGAATTTTATTTCTTTAAACCAAAAATTAGCAAGTAGTTTGGTACAGACTGTTCCTTGAACAAACAGACAATGTCACTTTTATATATTTATAAGATTATAGGTCTTTGTTTTATGAGTGAAAGCTCTGAACAAAATAATAAAAATCAAATAGATTCAAGGATAGAGTAGAATTTTCAGGAGAATTTGTGTTTACCAGTTATGGCCAAGTTTTAACTGGTCTTTGAAGAGGCTTTGTCAGGTCACCCAGACTCTTTTACCCTTATAGAGACCCAGGAAGTAATTAAAACAACGACTTTTAAAATGGTCTGTTTGAAAACTTTCTCGTTCTAATTTTGTTGTCGATATTTTTTCCATTGTGTATCAAATAATGGTTTGGGCCTTTCTTTTGAAATACCACATCATGGCCACTTCTTAAAAATAAAAATAATAACTAACGGTATTTTGGTTGCTAACTTTAGTTCCCGGTGTTGTATTTACTTGGCCGATGAGAAGATTAATAAAATCAATTTTGCCAGCAATAAATGATTATTTCAAATTTTAAAAACAAGATTTAATCTTTTTCTGTTTTTCAGAGTCTTTCGGGTGAGGCTGGATGAATTATATATTTATGTCTCGGACGGAAGTCCTAATCATGAAAGCTCATTCATTACTTGAAGGTAAATTAAATTAATTTTTTTTTAAAATCATAATAATAACAGTAATAATAATACAAGATAAGACCAATATTCTTATTAATACATATACAAATAATCTATTTTTCCCAAAAAGTCATGCACAAATTTAATTTTTCGACAAAAGAAGCAACGATATCTACTTGGTTAAGGATCGACCCAAGTGAGGCACGAGAGGCCAATTTTGTTTGCTCATTATATCCTTGGGCTATCCTAATCAATGTTGTCCTTCACCTAGACGAGTTACTCTGATTGAGCTGATGGGTCTCATCCACCCAGGTCATTGGAATCAGTGTTTTCCTTTCATTAAAATAAGTTACTCTCACGAATTAACGAACCTCATATGCCTGGCACATCTGAAAGTGAATGTAATGTTTTTGACTGGGATTTGAACTCGTATAATATACCTTATTTTTACGACCAGCTCCCTCCACCCCATTTGCCTGGTGAGGTAATAAGCAAGGAATGTGCCATAAAAATAGTATAATTATTGATATTCCATTTCTGTAATTGTTGATGTTTCTCTCGTAAATCTTGATTGGGACTTGACAACGATAAACCGTTTTGGATTTTGGTTTAATGTTGTTTGGCAACAAAACTCTTTGCCTCCGTTGTCTCTCTGTTGAACTTTCTTTTTTTTTCCTAGTGCTCTCTCTATCTCTCTGCCTTTATCTCTTCTTATAAACCTTCTTTCCAACCCTTTTTTTCTTTTCCCTCTCTTGTGTTAATATTCATAGTTCCAAGTACACCCTCTTGTTCTTCCTCTCTTTTTCCCTCCATGACGCTTTTCAAATTAGTCTTTCTTTCTCTCTTTGACGCCATATTAATTGAATTCAATTCTATTTCTATACAGCAGCAACACTATCTAAGTGAGCCCTAAAACCCCTGGAAATTTTTATCGACCACCTGTTGGATCCTAATATTTATGAACCCACTGCACGTTAATCATCGATCCCTCAGGGGCTTGTATTGATTATTTAGTGAGAAACTATGTTCACGCATGCGTACAAGTCTAATACTGTGCTAAAACTTTCTCTAAAAGGGAAAAAAACGAAACCCACTATAATCCTATATTTAAGTCGTAGACACGAATAAAATCTGTCGTATGTGAGACATTTCGTATTCTCATTTTTATCTTTTTTTGGCATAAAAGATGCCAAGTTTTATGTTTATAGTTGGGTTGAAATATTTCCTTTTTAATTTACATTAATAAAAAAAAAAAAGAAAAAAAGGGGAATCTTGCTTAAATATATTCAAGCACGATTCCTCTTTATTTTTTTCTTTAAATCAGGATCACGAATTGCAGCTAATGTAGTTGTGAATATCATTTTGTAGCCAGTTGCACGCAAGTCCATTATATTTGCTTTTACCTTAAATTAGGAAATTTTATCAATGTTAAATGTTCTTCAAACAAAGGAGGCGCCAAATTCAAAAGTAATTTAATTCATGTCAAAAAGTTAAAAAGTTGTGGAAAAAAATCAAAAACATTTTTTATTTTCCATGCTTCTAAAATGCCAGTCTTTTTTTTAGATGTGCTGCCTAGGCAACAACATATTTATTTAATAAAATACGATTGATTGATTATTGGTTGGTTTGCTTTACAACAAATAAACCCTTTATGGGTCATTTAATGTAGAAACATTAGTTATTGTAATATAATGTGTGGAAATTCAATTTTACTTATTTCCTTGTTTAATTATGTTTCTTTCAGGAATCCAAGAATAATTTTTAGGGGAATTCTGTAAAATTCTTGAAAATTTCACTTATTTTCTTGGTAGTATTTTAGTGGATTCTGTTTAAAGTCTATACAAATTGTCAGTGTATGGTGGGTATATAGTATTGGGGTCCTGGCATTGTATGCAGATTTAATCAAATAATGAGTTTTATTTCCCTAAATTTGAAGTATTAACAAATACTAAATAGTATTTCAAATTTAGGAAAATGAAACCCAATGATTGTGGTAGTAATGAAAAATACATTTTTTAGATTGAATAATAATTATTCGTTCATTATTTTAATTCTTAATATACCAATTGTCAGTTACGAAAGACTAGTGATATGTGCCTTGGTACAGTCAATTCAATTAATCTTAAATCTAAATATTTACGAGGTTGCAGAATGAAAATGAAATTCAAACTGTGTAATTTCACCCTTGACAGCTTTCTCTCGAAATAATGATAAAAAACGCAGAATAAGCTGTGGGTTCAGACTTCCTGTTTCTTCTATTATCATGTTCCTCATTCTACCGGATTATTCAAATCAGTTGCCCTTTTTTATTAAACACATACACTTATTCAGTACCGTACTTAGCTTCATGTGGACTCCAGTGCAAAATGCGGCTCTTTCATCATATAAATGGCAACTTGAAGTCCCTTAACATACTAAAGGCTTCAATCAAAGACATATGTATGTGTGTGTGTGTGTGTGTGTAGAGAGACAGACAGACAGACAGATAGATGTATATATTAGCATATAAGTGTGATAATATTATAGCTTATTCTAATAATTTGGCAATTTTTTGCTTTGCAAAAGATCTGTGAAGCCAAGGAACCTTGCGCCCCCACACAATTGCGGGCACTTATTCATATATTCTCTCTCTCTCTTATCAAAGGAGAGAGTTTGTGATTAAGAAAGGAAAATCACAAGATTTAAAATTTCAGCAGATTTTATTGAAATGTTGCCACAAAGTAAACACAATTGTAGGATTTTATCATCCGTACTAACTTCAGAATCATCATCTTATTGAGCCAACTTTAAGTACAGAAATGTACCTTTTGAGGTGACGAACACTGCGACGCATTGCCTTGCATAATGAAAACCTTATCGTCAGTCTGTTTGCCTCTCTTTACTAAAGGACTTCCTTAAGAAAAGTTCTTATTAAAATAGGTCACAGGAAATAAATATTTTTATACAGCAGTTTTCTTTATGAAAAACCAGTTTCCCCCTCCTCCACCAGCTTTTTACTATGGAAGCAAGTCTTGATCATGAAAGGAAATTCAAGAATATAACGCGCCAACGTGTGAAAAAAAAAACCCTGATTTCGCATTACTTAGATTTATGTATATGTATAATATTTTGATGATTAAGTTCTATTTTGCTTTTATTTAAGTGCTTTACACAAATTCTTTTGGTTTATTAGTATCTACGACAAAATCCCTCGAATAAACCGAATAAAATAATTGATCATCAACAGCATGTAGCATTTATTGTTGCATTTGCTTGCAACTAAATAAGAGCAGAGAGAATATAAACATCTAAATGCATGGGATTCTTAAAACAGGAAAGCATTGTCTAGAGATTGTTTACTGTAAGGCCATAGTTAACCTTCCCAATCATTTAATACATAATGGTGTGTGTGCGTTTATATATTTAAGATAGACAGACAGACAGCATATATATATTTGTTGATTAGTTTATTAAAAACAGCAACAATCAAATATTTTAACTTTGAGCCCTTGGCATGTAAATTTAGGACAGAAAACCAATTAAAAAGCAAATTCCATGTCCAAAAATTCAGATTTTTTTCGGGAAAAAAAAAAGGTATCTATTACAAGGATCAAACCAAGTTCTGATAATATTAATCAGACACGCACCAACATAGCTACATCACCATATTTCAAGACATCATTTTAAAGTATATATTAAAAATAAAAGGCTTATAAAATATGACCTCCTTACACGATCAATCATTTTTGAAAACTTATGTTTTAAAGGAATGTAAATTTTTGTTTCAAAATATAGATACTTATCTGACCTATGACCTGCAAAATTTGTTTGAAAAATGAGCAGTTATGATACAATGCAGTTCAAAACGAAACAAAACTAACACTTTACCATATATTCAAACACGGAAGTGATTGAATAAGTTACAGTTAGTTACATTTTTTAAAAAAAATTAAGTTAAAGATCATTCGTTGTTCAATATTTTCATTTTAATCAGAAATTGATCAAAAATATTTGTAGATGTGTTTTATATAAATTAGCATTGAAAGCAAGTTTTCAGCACTTTGTGAATCAGTTTTTTTTTTGGGGGGGAGGGGTTTATCATGTTCATCAGACCAAAAAAAACTTTTTTCTGTTCTAAAACTTGATTTCATAAAATAAAGTTTATAATACATTCCATACTGCCTGCACATTAAATTTCCATTTCATTTTCCGATTACTGATTTCTTATTTTGTTCAAATCCTTTCTTGGCTAAACTCAGCCATTTTTTAAATTTCTTTTTTATTCTCAAGTAAATTTCTTGGATGTTTAAAGTGATGTTCCTTTCTTTTTATCTTTATTTGTAATCATGAAAAAACAAAACAAAATCTCTCGTGCTTCCCTTTTGCTGTAATTGCTTTTCTCTTTACACACACATTTATATGTATCATATCTATTCATATTATTTACAATTTTTTTTTTTTTTTTTTTTTTATTGTTATAGAAATAGAAAATTGGATATTAATAGTTGGGTATATCCGACGAAAATTGGTTTGCAAAAAAAACCTATTCATTCCTTTAAATGAATTCTTAATATCAAAATGAAAAAAAAAAAAATTAAAATTAATAAAAAAAAAGTAGGAAATTATATAAAATTGACTTTAAATTTTTACAATTTGTTTTTCTGGATTTTGGTATAAAGTTATCGCGATTTTGAATATATCTTAATTTTTCTCCACAACAGATAAATGATAGAGATGCATAAAAACTATTTCTAGTTAATTATAAACCCCAAAGAGGGCATAGTTTTATAGGGTTTCCTTTTTTTTGTTTATGTGTTTTTGTCTTGATCATGGCTTTGATCCCCTAGCATAATGCCACACCAACAAGGAATAACTAAATAGAATATAATTGTTTATATCAATTCTTTTCTATTATTAAGACTAAGTGTTAACAATATTATTGTTGGGTTATTTACCTACACTTATCTTTCCTTTATTTTCCATATCCCACAGTGAGATTTAGTGTCATTTTCTGGGTGGAGATAATTGACTTGAAGATATCTATGCAACACAATAGTAATTAATTATACAAGAGACAACAAAGCTTATTTAACTCAACTAATTCAATTAATTAGTCCTGTCTTAATTACAAATAAAGTGCTTATAACATTAATTTCAATGTATACTTATTATACGAAGTAATCCTAGCACATCTTTTCAAATCTCCATGAACATCCAACTCATTTATGTCATGGTTTCATTCATCAATTTAAATCTCAAACTGTATAATTAAGCCAATTGATTGGATCACAGAAGAATCTAAAGATTTCTTACAACCATATTCCTCCTCCTCCTCCCTTTTTTAGCTGATGAACTCAATTTACTTGGTCAATTAAATCTAATACTTAAGCTTAACAGTGAACATATGACATTAATCATTTAAAAAAAAACATCAACTCCATTTAGATTTTTGTTAACTTTAATCTAGGTATACTTTAAAACTTGTGTATATTTTTGACTGACTTTGAGGCATATGTTATAGCAGTACACAGAAATTGACTTTTTTTATAATATCAAATTCAAAAACCACAATTGTTTCTATTACTTTTATTGAATTTTAAGTTATGTATTGTTAATTATAGATTCCTAGATGCTACTTATGTTAGGTGACATTTGAATATCATCTTCATTCACATATTAAGATATATTTTCTTGTAATGTGATGATCTAAGTAGTCCTATGTAAATTATTTTAAATTACTTTTGTGATCTGCAAGAGTCTTTTATGATGTCGGGATTTTAGATATACATAAAGCTATTTTTTGTGCGCTAGCTCTGGCAGAGATGAATAACAACCAATTGATGCTTATATACTTACAATAATTGCAAATGAAAAAAAAATGACAATAGTGAAGAAAATAGTTAATTTTTTAATGTGATCAGCCACTTACAAAAAAAAAAATTTTTTTTTTTTTAGCAAAGACTTAAAATTGAAATTTATTATAATACTAAGGGAGACAACTCTTCATTCCTAAATCAAAAGTTACTTCATTTCATCTAATTTTATTTATTCATCAGATATTGTCAGCTTCTAATTGTTCTGAAGATTAATTTCTAGGATGAGTTGATGTCGGGAGCTTTGATTTGCCTATGAAAAAATAAAATTAAATATTGTAGTTGAAGATAATGAAACTGCATAGTCTTTGAAACTATAGTAGGTTATAACAACTACTAAAATTTTATAACATTCATTTTTTTTTTCATTTCTAAAATTAAGAATTTGAAACAACACTAAGAGTAACTGTGATGGTCAATGATTTATTAATTTTATCAAAAATATTTCTAACAAACAAAATAGCTAAACAGATATTTTCATAGAATTTTTTTTGGATTGGTCATCTATTGTAAGAACCAAAATTACACAAAAATTAATTTACTTTTAAAATATGAATCTTAAAGTTTACAAGATTCATATTTTAAAAAGAATTGCACTTTCCTCAATTGAAAAATAGGAATCAGAGGATTTTTTTAAGTTACAATATATACTCCTGTATCCAAGTTACCATTTATACAATAAAAATTCTATCTTTGTTAAAAATTGGTTTATTCAACATAAGTTTTTGTTAATTCATAGTCTTCAAAATCTCAACTATGAGATTAACTAAAGAGTTGCTAAATACAAGGATTAAACTAATTCAGGTCTTATACGAAATTTCTAGATTATTTCTGATATGAAACTATATACAGTTTTATCCTTTGAGAATTACATATTGTATAATTAGAACACAACTCAATGGATCTAAGCATTAAGTTAGAAACTCATTTTGAGTGGCTTTCATTCAAATCTCATAGGTTCAATCTTAATGTTTATTAAAACTAACTCAGCATTACAAAGAAAATTAATTATAAGTACCAACACTAAAAATAAGACTTTGGAAACAGACTGAGAAAAATTTAATAAACAAAAAGATATGATAGTGAATTCAATTGAATTCTTGTAGGATTAATATATCCAGCCCACCCACACCAGATATAAATATGTTGGGGAGGGGGTAATGATTAAAATTTTTCTTTATACAAAAGCATAAAATAAAAAAAAATCTTTTTACACCTATTTAAAAGTATTTTTTTTTTAAGAAAGAATAAAAGATAAGAGAAAAGGATGGAAATCTTTCACATTTGCAACAATCAATCATCAAACAATCAAAAGAAGAGAAAGTGAAACAGAAAAGATAAGAGGTTTTTATGCCTCTATAGAAAAGGAGGAAAAAAAAATTAAAAAAACATTTATCGAATAGTGGAAAAGCGAGCTATGCTACTGTCTTTTGCAGTGTTCTTTTGAGAGGTCTTTTTTGTTTCAGGAACTGCAAAACACTTCCATAGCCGCAAGGTCTCATCGGCACCAGCTGACACAACAGTCGATCCATCTGGGGACATGGCTAAGTGAAGTACTCTGGCTGTGTGACCTACAGAGAACAAAAAAAAAAATTTTTATTTATCATTAAATGAAAATTCTATCTTTCTGTATCAGCTATGATAAAACAATTTCAATGACTGTTTTAGCGCTTCACAACATTTTAATAGAGTTAAATATGATAGCAGTTGACTTTAAAAACTGAAAAAAATTAAAAATAATTATAACTATATATTTAGATGTATAGTATCTACTAATGAAATACAAATTTTGAGTACAGAAATAGACAGTTATTGTAACATTTAAATCCTTACTGGAAGTTGTAGATTCATACCTTTCCAATTCAGAAACAATTAGGGAGTCATTTTTTTTTCTTAGTTCTTCAATGCCCTATTAGTCTATGATATTTACATGGTGAGCACCCCCAAGTTTGGCACAAGGCCATTTTTACGTGCTCTTACCCAGGCTTTATATATTTGGTGTTACCCTTCACCTAGATG
>JAUZSX010255148.1:0-15175 GCA_034780655.1 Idiosepius hallami
GAAAGGAAGAACAACAAAAAATAATTCACTTTTTAAAAGCAAAGAAGATTTTTGGTTTTGTTCTTTGAGAAGTTTAGAATGCAATCTTAGAGATGATATTATTATTATCATTATTATCATTATCATTATTATTATTAATATTATTATTATTATATTATTATTATTATTATTATTATTATATTATTATTATTATTATTATATTATTATTATTATTATATCATTATTATTGTATTATTATTATTATCATTATTATTATTATTATATTATTATTATATTATAATAATAATAATAATAGTAGTAGTAGTAGTAGTATTAGTAGTATTTTTTGTATGGAGACAAGTAATTGATGAGTGTTTCAAGTAAGGGAGGAGAAGCAATGATGTAAAGTGATATTGAGAGAAAAAGTAACAAAAAAAGATGGGCATAAAATTCAAAAAAAAAAAAAGATTAAAAATTTGCTAAAGAGAAAAAAAAATGGATGAGAAAAAATGAGGAAAATATTTAAGAAGGAATTGGAAAAAAAAAATCTGCAAATTTATTCATTCTTTTAATAAAGAATAATTGCTATAAAATATGTTAATTTATATACAATTGATAATTAATGGTATATGTTACTTTATATATATCCATTGAAGTGGAAACTTCAGTATTTATTTGTCTACATTGTTTCAATCAATTGATAAGGAATTTTAAATATTCTTGGAATTTTAGAACCTTAAATAAAATTTCACAATTTTTCAAAGTAATTATATTTTAAATGTCATGGTTTTTGTTGTGCAGCATTTAATTTTTGAATAATGGTTCATTGTGAATCGATTTAAGATGATTTGCTGTTATGACAATGGCTTGTCAGTTTAATGGACTTAGATTCCTAAAACGTTAGTTCACTAAACTAAACAGAGAAAAATAGAAATAAACATAAAACTGAACCCAAATACATTTACACATTTATTATATACTAACAAACACAAACAAATTAAGACTACATACATAACATAAAAGAAACAGTTCATTAAGACTCACCAAATGGTGAAATAAGTTTGTGTAATCACCAAGAGGTGGAAATAATTTACTCCTCTCTCTGAGAGGGTCTGGGAGACGTCTGCCCTGGTGGCAGGTCAAGCAAGGAACTGGTTTTGTGCCTTAGTGCAGGGCAGACCACTCCTTTTCGGTGTCCCTCTAATTTTAGTCTCCTACAGGCTAATTTGTAATATGTTGAACATTCATCTTTACTACTGATGCAATTTACTGTTACAAACAAACAGTATACTATGCTGTGTTGTATGTATAGTCTATTGTATTAGCCATGTATCCTAACTAATTTCCTTCTGATAACTAGCTGGGTAAGTCCATTTGGCCTCGTGAGTAGATAGTCACACTTTGGAGTCGTATTGTGCGAGTTCGAATCCTAGTTGTTCCATTGTGTTCATAATTAAACTAATACCCTTAGGAAAGTATGAATCCCGATGTTTCCTCTAGCTATGTGTTAAATAGTGAACATTGTATTATTAAAAATCTATGTGTGTACAAAAAGAACCTTTATCATTAAAGGACCTAAAAAGGTGCAAAGTAGACAATGTTTTTTTTAAATATTAAGACCAGCATTTGATACTTTCTTAAATTCAACCTGTGTTTGAACATAATCTACCAATTCCATTTTATATAAATTTTTTTTTTTTTTTTAATTTTTGCTTTTATTTTTTGTTAGATTTTCTTCTTATTTGTTTGAGAAATATATTTCTTGAAAAATGATTTTTTTTTCTTTATTTCAAAATCCTACTTTTAAGGTTTGTAAATAGCAGACATGTGAGGAAGCAGGCTGGATAAAAGCCTACAATTCTTTAGATTCAATGTGTTTTGCAGATTGAAATAAAAAGAAGGAAAATATAAAAAATATCCCACTCTCTTTCATTAGTTTAAAGCTTAGAGAAATATACATTTTTCTATGAAAATTATAACCGTCAGTTTTTGATCTATGCCAATTGAAATATTCAAAAGAAAAAAGAAATAATTTTATCTTCTCCATTAAATTGCTTTTCTAATGACAAGAAGAAACTTTAAAAACAGATTTAAAAAAAAATAGAATTCTTTTAAAAATTCCTTTTAGTCTTTCATTATGGCGTTCTTGGGAAAAGATTGTAATGATGAGGACATTAGATGAAAAATATATTTAAGTCTTTTATTATTAAGATTTGAAGTTTTAAAAGCCGTAGTAAATAGTTTTGATAATACAAATCTTGTTGCTGTGAATTTTGTCAACATTTTTATAAACTATTTATCAAGGCAATCGTCATGGCCCAGTGGATATATATATATTTATTATTGTAAAGTGTGTTCTTAAATCTAAATTGCTAAAAGAGCCTTGTTTCAGAAAATTTGAAGACTTGAATTTCTTTTGAAAATCTCTTGGGGTTTTAGAGTTGCTGAAAGCATTAAGATTTGAATATCTATTAAATGACTTTGATAAGACCTTATTGAATATTTATAACAACACAAGTCTTTAGAGCACAGTTGTTTTAATCTCTGCTTGCTTCAAGTCATAAACTTTATTTTGGTCAAAATTTTATTTTTACTCCCAATTATTTATAGAAATACGTCACTTGTAAAATGGCTAAGAACATCATTTGTATAAAATGGCAAGGTTTTAATCGCATGCAAAACTTGTATGTTTCCCAGTATAATGTGCTCATTGGGAAACTCTAGGTTATTCATGAAATTTTATTATGGTTAAGATAAAGTTTAAAATTAAAAGCATTAATAACATCATAAGGTATTTAGAAAATATAAAGATTAAGTTAAATATTGGCTTCACCTTTGAAAGCAATATTTTGATAGTTTTATTAAATACCATTATTTTATAGCATCTCAAGTCTTATTTCTATTCATACACCAATAGAATCAAATTTTTTTATTTGGTTTGCAAATAAACATTTATATGAATGGCTATTTAAAAATGCAATCACAAGTTTTCTTATCTTATAGAAAGCAACTTTCTCGTCAGAAGATAACAAAAGTATATCTTCAATCATCAATGATAAGATTTTATGCATGAGTGATTAACTAATCATTTATGACTAAAATCTTTTTCAAAAGAAAATAAGAAGTTTGTAATGAATAAAATTTAAAAAAATAAAAAAGCAAGTTTTATACAATTATAAAAAGATATTTCTAAAAGCTTTTAATAAAAATCCTCAATATTTTGCCTCCTTTTATTTTTAACTCAAACAATTCAATCATTTTTTCTCTTTTCTTTCAATTCTATCTTTCTATATTTTAGTTTCTCATAAAAGTGAAACAAAAAAAATGTTTTTGAATTGGACAGATTATATGAATAAATATTGAAGTCAATGAATGAGTTCTTGTTATGTATAAATCAAACCTGAGACGAGTCTTTTAGAATTTAGTCATTCTTTTTTCCCCTTTTTTTAATAGAGATTTTATTTTAATGGTTCTTTTTTGTTTTTGACATTTCTAAAGAAAATTTGATATACTTTTCCTAAATATTAAAAATGAAGGTGACAAAAAAGAATCAAAGCTTTCAACAATAAAATTTTATTTTTAGATCAAAATGGCACTTTTAATTTTTACAATTAGTTATTGGAAGACCATCAAATTTGAAATTTTATTGTTTTAATAAACAAAAGTATAGGGAATCATATATACAGGATGGGCAGCGACAGTGGAACATTGGTGAAAGCTTTGGAATTGTGTTACGCAAGTTCAAATCCAAGTCAAAACCATTGCATTCCCCTCTAGCTGCCTTTGGGCAGATTGGGCTTGTTAACCCGGGAGAGCAACTCATCTAGGTGAAAGGTAACACTGAATGTAAAAAACCCAGGCAAGAGCACGTAAAAATGGCCTTGTGCTAAACTTGGGTTGGTGCTAACCAAGTAAATATAATACAGGGTGGGCAGCGACAGTGGAGCATTGGTAAAAGCTTGGGCCCTGGAATTGTGTTATGCGAGTTCAAATCCCAGTCAAAACCATTACTTTCACTTTAGCTGCCTTTGGGCAGATTGGGCTCTTTAACCCGGGAGAGCAACTCATCTAGATGAAAGGTAACACTGAATTAAAAAAAGCCCAGGTATATAGAGCACCCAAAAATGGCCTTGTGCCTAACTTGGGTTGGTGCTCGACTAAGTAAATATGATTTATATAGGTTGGCTGAAACAATCTAAAAAATCAAGTGTGATGGAAGAAAATTATTCTTTTCATAGAAATTGAAACTTTTAAAAAGGTTTTTAAGAAATATTTATGGAATTATAATTTTTTTAAAAAGTATGTCTTATGAGATTCTTGAAATCTTTTATTGAGATTCCTCATGGATTGCTGTGACATCTCAGCTGAAATATTGTGAATTCTAGGCTAAATTCTTTCTTTTAACTTGTCCTAAGTTATTGTGTGCCCTTCACTCTTGATATTGCCCCAAAAAAGAAGAACCACACACAGGCAAATTTTGCATGTCCTTTGGTACAGCTGAGTTGTATTGGAAAACAAATTTGGTGATAAAAAAATCCAAGGAACATTACCAAATCTGGAGACCACATGGTCAATGAATTGTATTCACATAATCTCTGATTGTCAACCATTGGGCTATGTCATTCTAACCTGTTAAAACCAGCTTTCTTGAAGATGTGGAAAATTTCTTCAGTTCAGGTGTATCAAAGAATACCTATTTGCCAATTTTTTCCAAAGCGCAGATGTTACTCATTTGTGAGAATGTATTATTAATAATTTATCCAGTCTTATAAAAGAAACTGTTTCTGTTTTCACTATAACATCTTTTCCATGGAGATGATGTATTATCTTTTTAAATATACTTGTAAAGGTTTAAATGCAGTTTTTTCATGTTAGCAAAAAAATCAATTTAACTAATTTGTTAATTTCAGTTCATCACTCGTTAAATCCAGAGTTCTGTTGGGCAGCAACAAAGTCTCTCCACTCCTGCCACACTGATATAGAAGTTTTTTCTGTTGCTGTTTCTGTAGCATACTTGTTTTATAAGAAAGGGTCACTACCTGGAAGACCTTTTTTGGGCTTTTGTAATAAATGTTGCCCTTCACCTAGATGATATACTCTCATGAGTTAATGAGTCTCGTCTGCCTGAGACAGCTAAAGGTAGATAGAATGGATTTGAATTCGCGTAATACAATTCCCTCGTCCATTCTTCGTTTGTTAATTTAGCCAACTGATATTCTGAAATTCTGATTTGTTTTTTTGCATTTGTAAATGACAAATCTTTTTATAGTTTTTATGTTGTAACCACACCCAAGGCAATCTGAATCAATTCATGAGGTTCTTACTCAAAAGGATTAAAGCTACAAATTACAATATCAATTATTTTCTTGAGAGCAGCCTTAATTTATTCCATATGGCTGTGCAAAAGATCTCCCCTACTTTACAATATGCCCTTTTGCATGATGTGGCCCTATCCAGCTGTTGACTTGCTCACTGATTGGTGCTAAAACAGGTTATTCCAATCTTTTAGATTCATTAATTAGCAGTTCTGCTCAATTGCTTGATCAAAAGAAATTTTGGCAAAGGGTTTTGAGTTTTTTTGAATGGCAAAGTGACTTTCTTTGCATTTGTTAATATCTCATTGGAGGAATAGCAGAAAGATGAGACATTTGTAACAAGTAAACCCTAACATATCTACTGTAGATATGAATGAGAGAAACAACTTACTGACTGCCGACTCCCTTTGTATGGACATGGGGGGGCTCCCCAACACCTGAAATCCCGCAAGAGATTCATCTCAGTCGCAAGGCTGGGGCACTCTTCATGAGCCTCCTTTTGCTCCCTACGATGGAATAAATCCATTACAATAAAGGACAATAATACTTTGCCCAAGCCCTCAGAAGAGTTACCGGCTGGTTCGGACTTTCCTTGCAGGGAGTGGGTGACACTTAACTGTGCTCGGGCCAAGGTGGCGAAAACGAGAGACAATCTCATTAGGTGGGGCTTCGTTCGGGATGCAGTTTGCCCATGTGATACTGCCGAGCAGATCATCACTTACCTGCTTATGAACTGCCCACTTAGCATGCCTTGCCCTGACGTGGACTTGAGGAATGCTACAATAACCGCCTGCCGCTTCCTCTCAAGATGGAGTGGCACAATATGAGGATGATACTGTAGTCGAAATGGTTGTATACAAACAGACACAAATGAAGTTCTTAGTTGGATTGTCAAATTTGTCTTTGGTAAAGTGGAAGAAATACTTCCAAAGCAAAAATCTCTCTTTCACTTACTCTCCAATAATTATTAATATGAATTTCTATCTAATTGCTTTTGAATGAATTAGGAATTAAATTCATAATTCCTCACCATTTAGCTTATTTCTTAGTTGAATTTTGTTCTCAACACCTTTTGTTGTTTTTAAATTAAACCAAGTGAAGAAAACTAAAATAAAACTAAAACAAAATTGGCGCAGAGAGACATCTTCAACCAATTGATGGCAAGCTATCTTGTTGGTAGGAAGCCATTTTATAGAATTTAAAATGTTTTATTTGACATAAATTCCCTCCCATTATTTATACTTATGTGGCTTGTATCAAGAGTTATATTAGATCTAACAACAGATAATAAAAAAATGATACAGTGATAATGACATTTCTAAACACCTTTTTCTTCATCTGAAAATAGTGTGAGAAAATTCATTGAATTGGGTATAAAAAATGTTTTGTAAACAACAATCACAATCTCAAGTAATAAATTATTGTTGAGACCCAAAAAGCTAAACAAGATTAAAACAAAGTAAATTTCAAATGAAAAAATAACATGAAATACACAAAGAACAATGAAATAAATTTTACAAACTTTGTAGCAATCAAAAAGCACATATTTTAACTACATTAAATACATTTTTTAGTTGCTCAGTTTTCCTCAGTATTTTTATATTTATTTCAATCTAACTATAGAAATCAAAATCTTATTTAGTTAATATAATGCACATTATGTTAGAAACAATATATTATATAAAATTTTGAATGTAATTAATTCTTTCCAGCTATTGATTACATATTTATATTCAGGCCAATAGATTTGGTAAGGATCACATAGGATTTATGTTGTTTAATCAGTATTATTAAAAAAATGTGTTGGTGACCTTAAAATATTTATCAAAATGAATTAAGTTCTGCTAGCCTTTCTCCCAGAATCTAAATGAAAAAGTTCTCCTGATGATCCAAAAAAAATGGGGAAACTTGAGTAGAGGACAAATTAAAAACAATAAATATATATATATATATATGTGTGTGCATTTGTGTCTGTGTACGTTTGTGTGTGTGTGTGTATATGTGTGTGTGTGCATTTGTGTCTGTGTACGTTTGTGTGTGTGTACGTTTGTGTGTGTGTGTATGTGTGTGCACCTGTTAGATTTATGTTTCACCTGAATATTATTGTATCAATATAAGATATTTTATTTTCTCAATCTACCTGAAGAAAAGCAAAACTGCAACTGAGTCAGACTGTAAGAATGGTTAATTTCCTAAGTTTTTGAAATGTGAGAAGCACTAGAATAATCTTATTATTTCCTGATTATCAATCGTAAATGTTATCTTGGTCATCTCAGTTTGTTGGTTGAGAAGTCAGACGGATATGAATAATTCATAATTTGAAGAATTATATAAAGTTTCAGCCACTGTTGATTTAAGAAGATTCATTTAATCATAAAAAAAGACAATTCTTTTGAGTAGTTGTTGTTATTATTGAATAGTGTACCAGTTTTTAAAGGGGATCTCTCTAGTGTATCTATATATTGAAGATTGAATACTAATCAGTTTGCTAGATTTTTCTATTGACTGATATCTTTTATAAAAGTATTGCTTATATGATCCTTGCATGATTTTTCCATTTTTATTTGATGTGCCCAGTGGATAGGCAGTACTAATATTCTTGGGAAGAGTATGAATCACAATCTTCCCCTCAACTATGGGTTAAATAGTACAACTTGTGTTATTTTAAAAAAAAAAGCTATGTGTGTATAAAATAATGTTTATCAAAAGTAAATGTTCTAGGCATTAAAATGAACCAAAAAGGTTTGATATGCTGTTAAATGCAAAACAAACAAACAAATCCAATTTCATTTAAACCATTCATTTTTTCTACAGAAAAATGGTTTGGACTTAAAATGATAATTGGGATTGAAATGTTCAAACAAAGTAGCATCAATCATCATCTTGTGGCCTCAGCCGAGATTGAACTCACTACACCTTTCCAGTATTCCCTATCTTTCATAGCTCCTAAAAGATTTTCTACAGGGATCGCTGTGTCTTGTTTTATTCTATCTGGACAGGTTAATTTTCAAGAACGGTTCTTTGATGATAGGTGCCTCCAGAGTACAAATGACAACTCAAGTTCATCTGGGGTATGTGCACAATGCCTGGCAAACTGGACACGTCTCTTGCAGACTAAAGTTGATACTCACGGCAAGGCTCCGTATATCATTTCTAGAGTTGGGTGGTTTTTCCATGAAAGAGCATCAATCATTTCTGAAGAAAATGATCCAAAAATCATCAAAAGGATCACATGAACAAGTTTAGACTTATTTTTCTCTTTTGGGTTTCAGAAAAGATTTTATCTTTAATTTTCAACTACTGCATGTTTCTGTTTCTGTATTACATTTCTTAAAATTGTTCCTCACACATTCTTCATGTTAATTTTGTTTTTTTTTGTGGAAAATATAGAAGTCTGTTTTAGAAACGCAATCCAAGACTGGAAATCTTCAGGAGCGTCAGCTCTCTGAAAAGAAAATATAAGCGAGTGAATAATTTATGCTGAGTTCTGGGAATAAAAAGCACATTTAAAGCCAATTGGCTTAAAAATGGGTCAGAATAAAACTTAATCATTTTCTTGTTAAATCTCTTTGTTTTGCTAATGGATTGTTAGTCACTCTTATGGATTCATAGTAGAAAAAAAGCTTTTAAAGTTTTCATTGAAAGTGAGTTTTTTTTCACCGAAAGATATTTAAACTTGCTTATTGCAATTTCAAAGGATTCTAAATTAAAAATTAAAATCCATTAAAAGAATGAAAAAACTTGTGATTCCAATTAAGAAAAACATTTTGAATAGCTATTGCTGTTTTTGTTCACTTACCCAATTGATTAAAAACTACTTATAAGCACAGGGAAGCAGCAGCTTTAAAACGACCCAAGCCCATCTCACTAAAATTGCCCTAAAGTAACAATTCCTTTTACAGTTTCTAGGGTATATTCTATATTTGACAATTTTGTGGACATCACAGACTTTTCATCTGCTATTTTTTAGCTTATGCTTAGAAATATAATTTGAAAAGTTTTTAAATGTATTGGATGTTATAAATGTGTGGTTTATACACTGACCCACCAGACCTACTGAGCCACTGGCTTACCAGACCTACTGAGCCACTGACCCACCAGACCTATTGGGCCACTGACCCACCAGACCTACTGAGCCACTGGCTTACCAGACCTACTGGGCCACTGACCCACCAGACCTATTGGGCCACTGACCCACCAGACCTATTGGGCCACTGACCCACCAGACCTATTGGGCCACTGACCCACTCGGCATTGCACAAATGCTTGAGTGGCCAATCTGCCACTGCTTAGAAGTAAAAATTAATATTTTTTTTCATATTTATATCCAATGTTCTTATCTTAAATAACATGTCAGCATCAACTTCATACAATGTTGAAAGTAATACAAGGAAAAGGTTAATGATAAGATGAAATGAAAGAAAATGAAAAAAATATTATCAATAATAATTTACTCAATGGTTGATTGTTCTGACAATATTTCAGTTTGGAACAACTGAAAACAATGCCAAAGATGATTTATGAAAGTTAAAAACGAAATGGACATGCACCATTTAATGTGAATAGACAAAGAAGTTATTTGAAAGAATTGCTTTTATATTTTTATATGAAAAATACTCAATTCTTAAAATTTAATGAATAACATTTTTTTTGAAAATAGCAAAACATTTTAATTAGCTATTGCTATGTTTATTTATTCAATAAACTTATTTTAAAATCACTCCCTACAAATCAGAATTATTTTTTTCTATATTTATCAGACGTAAAATTTTAGGAGCAATTTTTATGTCCTTTTTTCTTCTTTTTCATTCCTTGAATAATTTAGTAATGCTTTTATGTATGGTTAATTTTACTGAATTCATTCTATTACATAAATTGTTTGTGTTTTTTTTAATTAATCACTTATTCTGGTATTTGATCTGGATTGAAGTTTTTTTTTTTTTGTTTTCTTTGTTTTACTTCAAAATCAATTTTATGAATTTGGGTTATTGTATTGGAGTGTTATTGCTGATTATGTTTTTGATTTGATGATTAAATCTATTTTGGGTTATGTTTTTTTGTGATTTTAGTTTTCATTCAAATCTAATGATTTTTTTGTTATACATACATTCATATTTCTGAAAAAATATGTTGGTCTTTTTTTCAGTCTAGACATTTCTACTTGAGAGCTTTGTCTTACACTAAATTAATAAAGATGACATAAATAAAAGTAACATCTTTATTCTATTCAATGGAGATTCATAAGAATAAAAATAACAAAACATTTTGATTCAATTGTTTTCATCTCTTTTTTAAAGGAGGAAATTCTAAACTTAATTTGAATCACAAATAATAAACCATTGTTCTTTTCTGTCCATGGATAACAGTCAAGAAGAATGACATTTAGACCATAAAGATCATCTGTTTTGTCAGGAAATCAATCCATTTTAACCTCATAATATCAAGCTTGATTTAAGGAATGTTTATTTTAGACAAAAAGAATATTAATCTTATTATTGGATATTATCAAATGTTTGTGGAATGTGCTCTAATCAATAAAGAGAAGAATTGGGAGAAAAAAATAGAGAAATTATTTTAAATGATTAAAATGACTTTTTTAGGGATTTTTATTCTTTATGATTTTTTTCTTTTTCTTTTTCCTAAACCACAAGCACTTTTATAAAATGACCAGTCAAACATTAAATTTTAGGGTGAATTGTAAATTTCATTGATAGTCATAAAGTATAAAGCATGTCCAATAACTTTTGTGAGTTGATCTAAAAGTCATAAAGAAAGAACAATGAATCTTGTGTAATGTTTTTGTTGTACTTGTGTGTTTGAATCTCATCCTCATGTCGTGTCGCCAGTTGTTGTGGTCGTCACTTGTTGTAGTCGTGTTTGGTGTTGTAAACAGTGTAAATATAAGAAACAAGATGACAGTATTAAGAGTTAACAAATATATTTTAATTTGATATTTTTTAAATTTCAAGAAATATTAAAATTTTAAGCTTAAAAGAAAACTTTGCTGAAAGTGAAATCATTTTCTATCCTTTTATCTTTTATTCTAAAATCATGATGTCTTCTACTTTTTTTCTTAGAGACAATTAGATTCTGTAATTTCTTGTCTGTTAATCATTTTCCTCTTGTATTTTGTCACCTATTTTCCATTAATGGTAGTCTGGAACTTAGTAAAATAATTCTTATAAAGAAAACCAATAAAATATATAAAAATAGCTCAAAAAATTTAAAAAGTCATTAATTTGAAGTGTAAATTAGAAAATTTGATTAAATGTTGAAATTAAAAAAATGTTAAGTTGTGGCAAGAAAAAAAAAACTACTTTAGATTTAATCTGGTTTTAAGCAAAAGGTTTTTGATATTTAGTTTTTAGTTATGTGTAAAAGATAAGTATATATTTCCACTAAACTGAAATATCAATTATGACAAAGTGTTTTTTATGCACCTTTAAATTGAACTTTTCTAATTTGTTAATATATTTCTGTGCTTCTTATTAAGTTTTGTATATTTTTCAGGAATGTTTTTGCAGTTATCAATTTTAATGAATCTCATTTTCTTACAATTCTAAATATTTTTCTCGTATTAATATACTTTTTTTTCATTTTAGTAAAACACTTGGATTTTCTCTCATTTGTCTTGTTTTATTTCCTTTATAAACTTTGATATAAACATTTGAAGATTTTTAAACTTGATTCCTTTTTTTCTTGAAAATTTTATATTTTTTACTTATTTTTTGTTTTTAAATCAATTTTATTAATTTGAAATAATTGTTGTCTCATAGGACTCGCCTATCAAGAAAGTCCTATGAGGCAATATGACTCCCTCAGAAGATTCCGATGCCATGATTACTTTTAAAATAAATTCAACTATTATAACTGATTTACTGAGCTTTGTTTTTTCTTATTTATGTACATGTTGGATTCATTGAAAAAAACAAAAAAACTTAATTATATTATTTAAGTTTAAAATGCTAATTTCATTTTCTTTGTTTTATCAACAATGTTTTGGCTCATCATCATCATCATCATCATAATAATCATCATCATCATCATCATCATCAGCCAAAACATTCCAGCGAGATATTTAAAAATACCAGGTTGGAATCTGTTCCGAGATAGTCTGTCTTCGATGAGGGTGAATACTCCATTCTCTAAGCCTTGGTTGGCAATCCACTTAGTGATGGTATCACTATAAAAATTATATGATATAGGACTGTCAATCATGTCATTACTAGTCATTTGGAACTGTTATGAGGTTAGTTTAGTGCAGGTTAAGGAAATTCATAAGGACGACTACAGTTGACTGATGATTTCTAATGCTTTGTTTTGTACCAAATAAAAGGATTTTTCTAAGGTTGTTAAGGATGCTTATTATATAGAAAGGTAGTACTGGACATATTCAAATTTTAGTAATTTGAATCATCTTTTTAAATAACTATTGTGGTTTCACTTTCTAAAGTGCTACAGGATGTAGGGTCCCATACAAACAAGACACTCTGATTCGTATAAGTAGATATAGATTGTATAATTATATAAAGAAAAATTCCTCTGTTGAATATCATGCAAACCTAGTCATATTGAAGTTAATGAAATCATTGAAAGTATTTTGAACAATTCCATTGTTTAATGAAGTAGCATTGATTCAGGAAAATCCGACTGATGTCATTAAGGAAGGGAATATTAATCTGGAACAAAAGAAATGGATTACAAATCATTTGTGTCTTTTCAAACTTCAAATACTTGATTTAAAGAAACAACATTGATTGGCTGAATTTATGAAAGGCTTTTGATTTTAGTTTCATTATTCAGACTTTAATTCTATGTACAAGTCTACTAATGTACATTGTGAATTGGTTTCTACTTTATTTAATCCTAATAATTGATTATTTTGGTAATTTTTGCACTACAAAAGATCTGGGACACAAAGGAGCCTTGTGGCCCCTAGGGAGCTTGTGCTCCCCCCCCACAGTTGAAGGGTCTGCGGAAGCACTAAGCCAGGCCCGGTGTATTGTCATGGTGATTTATAGTTGAATCCAGACTTTATGTTATCATTAGATTAGAAGTTAATAGTTTAAAATAGCCATCTCGTTAGTATTATTATTTTCTTAAGGGTCACACTGAAACCAAATCCTTTAAATAATTATTTAGGAATTTGCTGACATACTGGAATTTTTCAAGATATTTTGCCAGCATTTGTAGAAATAGTATTTCTAACAATTCAAAAGAAACAGATCAAGACTCTAAACATTATATACAAATCCTGGCAAGGTTTTGTTGATCATAATAGAATCACATCTCAAAACTGTTATTCATTCAATATCAAAAACCATGATCTGAATTGAATTTAAGTTACAACATATCATTTTTAGTTATGTATTTTTTAAATAATTTTTTTTTTCTTAAACTGTTTGAAGATTAGTAATTTTACATTCTAACTGGATATTTCAAATATGTTTTCATTATTTGTAAATGTTTTAATACAAAAATAAATTTTATGGATTCAATAGAATGGCCATTATTAGACGATTATTTATTCGTCTCTTCTAATACTCCATATCAGAGTTTAAACTTTTCTTAGATAAAATATCTTTATTGTCACAAAATGCCAGAAATATTTTTCTAACGGATCTTTTTTGTAAAAATTACTCCATCACAAAAAGTTTGTTTAATCGATAATTTTTCAGAATAAATAATTATTTTTTCTTAGATTTTAGTCTTTCAGTAAGCAAATAGGAAATGAACTTGTGAACTCAAATCACCAAATCCAATCCATGGCCTGAACACTATAAGCTTAGTAAGAAAAGATCAACAAAGTAATTATTGCATTGTAAATCACAATAGCTATTCATCTGAGAAATGCTATTTATCCAACCACAAAGATGAAGGCAATAGTTGGCGACATAACAATCAGCAATTTTGCATATAGAACTTCATTTCAAGAATCAACTATAAATAAATCTTTTCAGGCTTTTGTGTTTGTTACGAGGGATAATAAATTTATCTGGAAAATGTACTTTTCCACCAAATGCGAGTTGGTTTGGTTTTCAAAAGAAATTCTTAAAAATATTTTTTTTACAGGTTTTGAATTTTATTTTTATTTATTATTTGTTAAGCTGCTGCTGCTACTTCTTCGTCTTCTTCTTCTTCTTCTTGTTAATATTATTATTATTATTATTATTACTACTATTACTATTATTACTATTATTATCATCATCATCATCAATATAATTTTTATTATTATTATTATTATTATTTTCTCAGTTCTTGTATTTTCTAAGAGATTTTATTTGCTTTAGTCTAAATGAAAATCTGATTCTTTTTTTTTTATGCGCACACAATCAAAAAGGATTGAGAACTTGGATGAAAAGTTCTTTTAATGTAAAATCGTTTTAACAATCATTATGTTCTATTACTGTTAACATAGCATAAATAATAATCCTAAAATTTAACAAGGCACACACGTGCATTGCTGTGGTAAACACCAGAAAAGAACACTTCCACATCATTCATATTGATTCGAAAATTGTTGATTCATTACATAAAGTCAAATAAAATTGTCTCTCCTTAAATGCTTTTATTTGAAATTCAGCTTTTCAACTCAGATTAAAAAAAAACTTACTTTAACAAAAGCTGATCAAAACTTTTTATTTTGCTTAAACTTAAATGAAAGCCAGTATTTTGAAATCAGGAAAAAAAAATCAACTTAAATATCTTTAAGCAATAAAAAATGTCAATTTTAAAGTTCTCTCCATTGGGAAATTACCTCACTGTTTGAGTTTATGTGGAAATGTCACTCATATCTTTTCAAACTTTGGCAACAACAAATTGCAACAACTTGCTAATTTGACTATAGAGAGACATTCTTCAGAGTTTGCAAATGTATATAT
>JAUZSX010255259.1:0-15169 GCA_034780655.1 Idiosepius hallami
TATATATGAAATTAATGCTACAGAATTTTGGACAGGGGTAGCCAGAATTTTAGCATCCGATTTGTGGATTTAGATCTAATCTATCTTGTGGGTGGGGTTTTGTCCTTGCCGAGCTACTTTGTCTTGCTTTAATGCGTCTGCGCTGGATTACAGAAATCAGCTGGGTCAGATCGTCACCTTTTGCATCTCTACCGCGCGGATAGGTTTCAGTGCCAATACCGAGGCCGCTTTTAAGGTTACGCTTAATGGCTTGAACATTATTAAATACGCCACGGCTCAGAACAGCGTCTTCGCTGTGTCCGCTGTTTTTCCTCCTAAGCCTCTCAGTGCTTTAATGGTTGGTAATGAGAGGATTACCAGATCGCGTTGACGACTTGGCTGCTTACGACGACCCGTCATAATAGAGATTTCTTTGGCTGGTTTTAACTTTTAGGATTATGGGACTACGATTGATTTGTCGTTGGAGTAATAAAAAATAAAAACAAGGCAAACAGGGAATAAATAGTTTGAATCTTGAAATTGGGGAAACCTTTTTTGCCGATTAATCATTTCGACCTTAAATGGCCGATATATCGGCCTTATTAACCTAAGACAAAAAAAACAGACACAGCGACAGTTCGATCCAAATATGATCCTCTATTAGAACGGCTCTGAGTGACTATTTGGTAATTTTGCTATTTTAGCCTGTTTTTTTTGTTTTTACTGCATATCAACCTTTTAAGGTCATTTAATGCCGAAAATTATCATTTTATGTTTACACACGTAGTTTCTTTTTATTTTTAATAACACAGTTTGCTGTTCAACCTATAGTTGGAGGGAATGTGGGGATTTGTAATTTTGTTAAATCAGGATCCAAAGGTTTAAAAATCATGAAAAATGTATTTTATTTTTGTCCTTTTTTTTTGTTTTCGTTTTTTCAAACCATTGACCAATGAAAGGAAAATAGGGCATGAATGAGTTTGGTTAGGGTTAAGAAATTGTTTAAGGGGCAGCCCTAAATAGTCACCCCATCTCACCAATCTGCCTTGTGCTAAATATATATTTATTATACGAATAAATAATGACTAATAAAAGGAAAATAATATATAGCAATACTTGTGTGATAGGGGCAGTCAACGTGACCCAGTGGATAGTCAGTTAGGCTTTGGGATCGTAGTACGCGAGTTCGAATCCAAATTGTTCCATCTACGTTAACATGTTGACTAATACTCTTGCGAAAGGTATGACTCCCCATCTTCGCAACAGCTATAGTTTAAATAGCACAACTTGTGTTATTAAAAAAAACTGTGTATATAAAATAATATTTTTCTTTACATTAAAATGAACTAAACATGTTGATATGCCGTAAAAACACAAACTTCTGAAAATCCAGTTGATATAAATTGATAAAGATGCTGTATAGAAAGAGTTCATCTCGTCAGTTGCAGGGAATTTCTTCCGTGTTTCAATCGTAAATCATTGTTCAGTACTGCCATGGAATTAATGTAGAAAGAGAATAGTTAGTTTGGGTTGTATTTTGTAATATTAAAGGCTTTTTTTAGAATTAGTTTCTCTGGTTAAAAAAGAAAAACCAAACGACATTAATCTTATTATAGGAAGGAAAAATATTAATTCATCCCAAAGTAATTGGTTATTTCTATGGTTTTAACAAAATAAAAGCGGGTCGTATAAAGAGCTCGGCGCTGGGAACTTGCCACTAAGATAATTAGGAAACTTATTATCCATGAAGACACTTAATGCTTTTTTATACTAAATTTTATACTATACTAAATTCATTTCTAATCCTTTTTCATACTAAATTCATTTTTAATGATTTTTATACTAAATCTATTTATGAAGCTTTTTTTTAATACTAAATTAATTTCTAATGCTTTTCTCAAAGGTAGATAACGAATCCTGTTAAATAAAAAGATTGTACCATACATATGCAAATTTTAGTGGTCTGAATCATTTTTATATAACAATTATAATTTTTTCTGAAGAGCTCTATGTATAAACAATCTGTTTTTTTTTTTTGTTTTCTATCTGTTTTTTTTTTTTTGCTTAATAGAGAAGTTACATTTAATTTTTCATAATCATTTTTATTATTTAAACAACACTTGTTAAAGGAAAAAACGCTTCGTATTTGAAAATGAATAATTTTTTCTTAAATTTCAAAAACGTCTCTAGGTTATTTAAATATTTATTTTTAATTCAAAAACGCCGGTTTAGTAATAAGACGGGAGACTACTTAAGAATATCAGTTCCCGTGCGAGGCTGGTCGGCATGATCAGTTGAACGAATTAAGCATTGAAATAAGAGAAAGAAACGTCTTCGATAAGAGTTACCCAATTTCAACAAGCGCTTTCTTAGAGTCTCGTACCGTCAATATCTGCAACAGAGAGTTGAATTTCGCAAGTTAAGAATGCATAAGTTCAGTCATGAAAAGAATGCAATTTGCGATCCCCTCTGATTCATTTAGGTGGGATAAAATATAGGGGGCATAACTTCTGGGTCGACATTCGTACGAATTCTTTATTCCTTTTTATTTTTCAATAAATTCGGCTCGAGTCGTTAATCTCATCTTTGTATATGATATTTACCGGCTTTTTTTTTTATTTGAATAAATGTTTGTTTGTGTTTTACGGCATATCAATCTTTTTAGGACATATAATGCCAAGAACAATTATTGTATAAACACGTGTTTTTTTTTTCAATAACGCAATGTTCAATATTTAGCCGATAGCTAGAGGGAATGTGGGGATTAGTATTAGTCAAGTATTAGTCTTATTATGAATAGAACGACTGAGATTCGAACTCGAGTACTAAGATTCTGAATTCGGACTGCCTACCCACTAGGCCAAATTGACTTCCCTATTTCAATAAATGAATAAAAAAACAAGCTAGTCCAGTAATAGTCTATTTATGAATGGAATGACTGGGATTCGAACTCGAGTACTAAGATTCCGAAGTGGACTGTCTATCCACTAGGCCAAATAGACTTCCCCATTTCAATAAATGAATAAAAAATAAGCTATAAAGTTACTAATGCATGCAATGTAAAAAATAAAAAATATATCTCAAAACTACACCCAATTTTTAAACTTCCCCCAAGGATATAAATCCTATTCATGCAATTCTTGAAGCCGTCGTTTATAATTCAAGTTGCTGCATGTGTACCTTCAATGACATAATGTCATCAACTTTTGTGGCCGGCTTGTAAGCCACCGGAGCATAACATTGCTGTAATGCGCGGAGCGGCCATGCGTTAAATAACTGTATATGTCGGGAAGGGCAAGAAATTTTGCACCTGAACCATAAAACTCATTCATCACAAACAAAAAATCAACTTGTGCGTGTTAAGTGAAGGGCATAAGTTAAGCTACAAGGTTTGAACTGGAGGGATGGAAAGACCGGATTTCAAAAAGCGTCGGAGGACAATGGTTTGCTAGAAGATTACGAATTTTTAGATAGGTCACATGTTTTTCTCGAACATCTATGGATGTTTTGCATGCTAGGGTGGGTTTTTTGTGCAGCCGGGGTGATTATAGACAAATAATTTGAATTGTAATACAGGAAGTTTGATTTAAAAAAAAAAGAAAAAAAGTCATCAATGCCTTTTAATAAACTGAACGAATCCATGAATTAGTATGTTTGTTTGGCGTTGAACAGCATATAACCCTTTTTAAGGGGGAAGTCCGTTTGGCCTAGTGCGTAGTTAGTCGCTCTTCGGAAAGCGTAGTACGCGAGTTCGAATCAATGTCGTTCCAAATGTGTTCCTAATTGGACTAATATCCTTGGGGAATGTTTGAATCCCGACATTCCCATGTATATACAAAAATCGTTCTTGGCATTAAATGACATAAAAGTTTGATATGCCGTAAAACACTAACAAACAGTAACGAAGTACGTTTGTTTATTTCTTTGTTCCTATTAAACAGCATATCAACCTTTTTAGGACATTTTACGTTGAGAACAATTATTTTTTGATAAACGTTATTTTGTAAACATTTGATTTTTTGTAATAAAGGACATTTAGAAAAAGTCACAAATGCCTGCTAACATAACTAAATGTGTTTGTTGGTGTTTAACAGCATATCAACCTTTTTAGGTTATTTTAATGCCGAAAACAATTATTTATTATTTGTACACATGTAGTTTTTTCATAACACAATTTGCACTATTTAATCCATCGCTGGATGAAATGTGGATTTTCATACATTTCCCAAGGGTATTAGTCCATATGTAAATGTATACGGGGCAACTGGGATTTGAACTAACATTTTATGATTCCAAAGTCTGTCTGCCTATCCACTGACACAAATATGGCTCTCAACAAGGAATTAGAATGGCAATTAGTTGTGTTGATATCTCGTCTAAGTGAAGGATAACATTGATTAAAAGAGTCTGGAAAATTTATGAGCCTGTAAAACTGGCCTTGTGTCCAACTTGGCTTGTTGCCTAACCAAGTGTATATCATATTTTTATCCATTCTGTGGTTGCTATTGTAACGATTACTCGGTCGAGCACCAATACAAGTTAGGCAAAATACCATTTTTACGTGCTCAATATATCTCTGAGCTATTGCATTCATTGTTGCCCTTCAGTTAGATGAGTTACTTTCACGAGTTAACTGACCCCATCTGCACGAGGCGAATGCATTGTTTTTGAGTGGGATTTGAACTCTTGTAATATGTTTCCGAGATCCACCCTCGCTAACGATATGCTGCTAGTTGAGTAAGATAGTAAGTTTAAGTCAGAAATCTAGTATAGATTTGGTAATCAAATCTAATTTTCAGTCCTGTTGAGATTCCAAAATTATTATTTTTTAAATTGAGAAACATGTAATGGAAAAAAAATATACAATAATGAATATATCAAGCCTGGAATATTTTGTTTATTAATATACCAGGCAAGTTTAATTCATACTCTACGAAAAACGGCAATTTTAAAATTAACTATAAATGATTATTCGAGATTTAAACTAGTCACTGTACCAGGGCCGACAGCAAGTTTGGAGTAGAGGTACAAACTTGGGCTCTGGTATCGTATTATACGAGGTCAAAAACCCTTACATTCACTTTCAACTGTTTCGGGTAAACGAGGCTCATTAACTCAGTTGAGTAACTGATTCAGGTATGAAAATAAAACTAAATCCAGAATCCCTAGTAGCAAAAGTCCTCCAACTCAATGAAAGTTCTCATCTTGGGGAAGGCCAACACTGATATAAAAAAAGCCTTGGAATATGATAAGCACATAAAACTGGCCTTGTGCCTAAATTGTTTTAGTGGTTTATTTATTTTACCGTATATGAATATATAGATACTCAAAAAGTTTATTTTGAATATTACAAGTAGGCCTGAGGCAATATTCTTTTATGCTTGTCACGGCCCTAGTTATTAAGGCTGTGACAGATTATTCACCAATAAAAGCATAATGTCACAGTCCTAATAATAACTACAAAATTAAAAGAAATCGCAAAATAGTTTATTATCGAGTAGAATATTCTTTAATAAAAGCATATTATCACAGCCGTACTAGTCACTCCAGAATTAAAAGAAATTGTTCCATAACAAAATAGTTAAGTAACAAGAAATATTCTTTAATAAAAGCATATAATCACATTATAAAAAAAAGTTTTTCATTCAGTGAAAAACCTTTCATTATGTTAAATAGTTGTCAACAAGAACATTTCTTTTTGAACACCATTTGTATTATCGCAGTCACAATTAGTATTACATAAGGTGAGCCGTGTAATTTTCTCGGATTTTAATTTAAATTTTCTTTGCAATTATCTCCCCTGAGTATTGGTCAAGGCATAATCTCTTCATTTGGTTAAAATCCATTCTAAAAGATAAATTCTCTATTTTCTTTTATTCCTTAAAGAGAAAAATATCAGTTACTGTTAATTAACTTTCTTAGAATTTTTCTTCCTATTACTAAGAAATTTAACCTGCTCATTACACAAGGTCCGATCTAATCGGCCTTGGTTCAAAACTACAAAATTAAATATTATAACTAGAAAAAAATGCCACTGAATAAGAATTGGCTTTGATGGTGTTCAAAATGAGGTTTGATTTAGACGGAACTTTTCATACTTTAAACCATTAAAGGCCGAGATACCAGCTCTGGCGACCTAAGACAAATTAACTTTTTATTTCTGCTCTGATATGGTCTTTTCATAGAATGACTCTAGTAGAATAGTTCGTAATGTTGCTAAGTCGCGGTCCAAACGATTAGATCATTTTTTTTTGTAATATTTTACAAAAGTTGGACGATAAAGTTAGCATAAGGCATTAACACTCAGTTGTCCAACAGGAAGACTTGTTTTTTTTTGATTTTTCAAGAAAATTGATTTGTAGGGCTCTTACAATATGCTTTTATTAAAAAAAATTCTTCTCGTTACTTGACTATTTTACGATTTTAGCATTTCTTTTAATTCTGTAGTTGTAAATGGAGCTGTGACAACATGCTTTCATCAAAGAATATTATTGTCGAATCCCTTATAACTAGGGTTCTGATAGGAATGTTCTTGATAAAAGCATATTATCAAAGGCCTACTTATGAAAGCAGCCCATATAAAAATATCTACTTTCAATAATAATTGAAACCGAGTATAATAAATAAATCCAACCAATATAATTTGCTAAGACAACGATGAAAATGATAGAAGTCAGAATTAATTAAATAACAACGATAATCAAAACTTATCTAAAAAAATTCGGACAATATCTATTTGGAAAGATAACAATGAGGATCAGAGTAGAAATCCAAATCACTTGAATAACAATGTTAAAATAATACTATTCTTAAAAAAAAATTAGGCATTCAATATGCGTAGTGAAAATAAATTTTTCAGGTCAAATCGTCCACTTGCAAAAAGGTCCAATTTGCCATTAGACCTATTCGAATTTCGCCTATCAACAATAATGTCTCATTCGGATAATGTTCACGAAAGATTGTCCAGTTAAGCAAAATCGCCCACTGACGAAAAAGCCCCAATTTGTTAGAAATAGATATATATTATGTTAGAAATTAATTAATTAGATAGGTGATTATCTTATTTTTTATAAGGGATAGTTTTGGGTTGGGCAATTAATTTTTTGGCTATCAATGTTTTCATTTTGACATTTTTGGGTCTTTTCTGTGGACGTTAAGAAAATTGGATATTATAGTCGATGGGCAAAATTGGAATGGCCGATATGGCCAATTTGATCTTTTTGCAAATGGGCGTTTTGACTTACCACAAAATAACAATGAATATGGGAATAGTAGTCCAATTGACATAAATTAAAAAAAAAAACTATTTATCGTTTATTTATAACGCTTATTTTATAAATCAGTTAAGATGCAGTATTTCTCGTCTATTCGCGAGGGTAGGACGCCTCGAATTTACCATCTGGTAATCTATAAAAGAAACATTTGACATTTATCCCAAGGGGTTTTGGGACTCCTTTTTAGCCCAGATCAATGCAGAAAGCGAGGCATAGGTTTTATCCATCTGGACATGAAGGGGCGATGTGTAGCTATATATGGCATCAAATGGCTACCTTCTTCATTTAGCAAGGACATCTATCCTCTTGTTGACCAATTATTATCATTGAGAAATTTGATGAAAAACCTCTCCCTGCTTTAGAAATGATCCTTGCTGACTTTTATCTTTTGACATTCTCAAATCGAGGCTTGAAACAATACGAGTTCAAAACAGCATCGAAAAAGATGAAGCTTTAATAATCTGACGGACATCTTCAGTTTTAACAATGGGCGTAAAGCTAATGTTGTTCTTTGCTTTTTCTTTTCTTTTCTTTTCTTCTCTTTCTTTCTTTCTCTCTTTCTTTCTTACTTTTGTTTCCTTGTTCTTTTCTTTCTCTTTTCTCTTTCTTTCTTTCTCCTCTTTTTCCTTTCTTTATTTTCTTCTCTCTTCCTTTCTTTCTTTCTTACCTTTGTTTCCTTGTTCTTTTCTTTCTCTTTTCTCTTTTTTTCTTTCTCCTCTTTTTCCTTTATTTCTTTTCTTCTCTTTCTTTCTTCTCTTTCTTTTCTTCTTTCTATTTCCTTATCTTTGTTTCCTTTTTCTTTTCTTTCTTTTTCCCTTTCTTTCTTTCTTTTCTTTCTTTTTCCTCATCCTTTTTTTCATTCTTTTTTTTCTTTAATCTTTTTCTTCTCTTTAATTTGTTGTCTTTCTTTATTTCTTTTTTCTTATTCTTTTTTTCTTTCTTATCTTCCTTTTTTCTCTCTTTTTCACTTTTTCTTTATTCCTTCTCTTTCTTCATTTCCATTCTTTCTTTCTTTTTATCTTTCTTCTCTTCCCCTTCTTTCTTCTCACCTGTTTCTTTTCTTTTTTTCTTCTTTTCTCTTCTTTCTTGTCTTCTCTTTCTTCTCTGTCTCATTTTTCTTCGTCTCGTCCAACTTTTTATCTCTCCCAACCACCCTCCTTCGTTTTCTTCTATTTCCGTTTCTTCTTCTTTTTCCTCTTCCTCTTCCTCTTCTTCTTCTTCTTCTTCATCATTTTCTTCTATTTCTATTTTTCTTCTTCTTCTTCTTCTTAATTTTCTTCTATTTCTGTTTCTTCTTCTTCTATTTCTTCTTCTTCACTCTCTCAAACACCATCTTCTTTTTCATTCTCTGTCCTTTTTACCTTTGTTTCCTTATCTTTATTTCATATTCATCCATCCGTCCTCCTTCATTTTTTTTTCTATTTTTCTGTCTTCTTCTTCTTCTTCTTTTTCTTCTTCTTTTTCTTCTTCTTCTTCTTCTTCTTCTTTTTCTTCTTCTTTTTTTTTCTTCTTCTTCTTTCCTTCCAACACCATGTTCTGTTTTATTCTTTTTCTTATTTATCTTCGTTCCTTATCTTCATTCCATGTTTTTTTCTCTTTCCGATCCACTCTTCTTCATTTTCTTCTTCTTCATTTCTTTCTATTTCTCTTTCTTCATCTTCTTTACTCTCTTCAACACCACTTTCTGTTTAATTCTATTTACCTTCTTTTCTTATCTTCCTTCCATATTCTTTCTCTCTCCCATCCACCCTTCTTCATTTTCTTCTATTTTTCTTTCTCCTTCTTCTTCTTCTCCCTCTTCTTCTTCTTCTTCTCCCTCTTCTTCTTCTTCTTCTTCTTCTTCGAACGTCATCTGATTTATTCTCCTTCTTACTTACCCTCTTTTCTTATTTTCCTTCTATATTCTTTCTCGTCTCAACTCTTTTTTTTTCTCTTCTCTCCTTCTTTTTCCTTACTTTCTACACTAACAGATAAAGGAATGATGCCCGTGGAAGTTATTCTTTCAGGATGACAATCCCCAATGAATAGCTTAAAATGTCTCTTCTATCACGTGACTAGAGACTGACGGCCAACTTCAAATACTTTTCTTTTTAAAGTGAATTTTCCAAGCCTTAAGGGCGACTGCTTTGTCCGATCCCAAGGGTTTTTAGAGTCTCTTGTCGTTTGGTCCTTTGATTTTGATTTTTATATTAGGATGGCCTTTCTCCACAGCAACCCCACCTACTTACAACCCCAACGTGTAGTTCTTCCTCGGTTCTATTATGACGCACCTTCCTTTTCTATTCCATATCAATCCAGTCTTCACCCACTTCATTCGTCAAGTATATTTCCTCATTTATTTATATATTTTAAAAATAATTTTTCAATTTTGATTTTGTATCTCTTTTGTTTTGCATTTCCTTTCTTTTACTTTCATTCCTTTTTTTTTCTTCTAATTCTTATTCTTATTCATCGTTTAGTTCTTCGCTATTTTAATCGTTTCTTTCTTGCTTGCTTCAATCATTAAATACTTCCTTCTTTCATTAAATACTTCCTTCTTTGTGCACATTTCCATTACTTTCTTTCTTTCTTTCTTTTTTTCTTTCTTTTTTTCTAATTCTTATTCGTTTTCTTTATCGCTATCTTTAATGGTTTCTTTCCTGCTTGCTTCAATCATTAAATAATTCCTTCTTTGTTCATATTTCTTTCCATTACTCTCTTTCCTTCTTTTTTTTAAAATTCTTAATCTTATTCTTCGTTTTCTTTTTCGCTATGTTTAATCGTTTCTTTCCGGCTCGCCTCAGTCATTAAATACTTCCTACTTTGTCTACAGTATTTTTTGTTTTTGTTGTTGCTATCCTTTAGTCTTTTCTTCTTTTACTTCTTAAATTATTGAATCTTTTCATTCATTTATCTTTCTTTCTTTGTTTTTCTTTTCTTTTCTGTTTTCTTTGTTACTCTCCTTATTAAAAAAAAAGACATCCTTTTTTGTGATGGTTTTGCTTTCTTTTTGTCTTTCTTTTCTAACCTGTTCTTCTTAAATTTTTTCATCTTTTTATTCATTTGCCCCTTCTTTCACCCTTCTCTGTTTTCTTTTCTTACTGTCTCTTTAAAAAAAAAACTTCTTCGTGTTGGTTTTGCTTTCTTTTTTATTTATTTCTTGATACCTTTCTTTTCTTTCCTTCTTTTTGTTCTTTATTTCCTTCTTTCTTTCTTTCTTTCTTTTCTCACCTGTTCTTAAATTATTCAATCATTACATCAATTTGTTTGTTTTCTGAAACTTTTGAGGTTTTTTTTTATAGATTTAGAGATAGGCTAAAAAAACAAAATAAAGCCCAAAATCCTGACGCTAAAAATGAGGTTTGAAAAATCAAACAAATAAAATCCTAACTCAAAAGCCAAATTAAATACATAGCTTATTTATTCAAGTGACATAACGGTGTAAAACGTAACCTGTTCCTTTTAGTCACCTTATTTATACACTTTTAAAAACAACGTTGAAGGGAAATTTTTCCTTAAATTGTCAGAATGTATAAAAATAATTAATTGATTAATTTATTTAACCAACTTATCGACGCTCATTAGTTCATTCGATGCTGAAAATTGTTTTAATATGCTCTGCCTAGTTTACTTGTTTTACAGTTTTTGCTTGTTTATATTTTGTTTTTGTTCTTTTGTTTGTTTGTTTGTTTTTTCAAGGTAGTTTTTTTTGTCTTTGATTATTTTGATTAAAAATTTTAAAAAAATTTGGCCTTTTGCTTTAAATGAACAAGGAAAAATAATAACGAGCGTTAGAGTATAAAATTGTTTGAAAGGGGTTAATTATGTTTTTAATAGATTCTTGAAATGATATATTTCTTACTTCTATTTTTCAAGCTATAACCCTCGTTTTCATTATGGTTAAATTTACAATATTTTTGCCGATTAATACTCTGGTCTTGTTCAGATAAAGATGAGGACTATAGTCCGAAAAATAACGAATCAAATTATCAAGTCTAATTTTAAAGAAACAAAACCCAAAATCATTCTATATTTTTAAAAAAACTTTATTTCTTTTATCCTTTGAACCCCGACTTTAAAAATTACCAATCAGTCACTCAAAGTCGTTATATTAGAGGAACATATTAAACCTTTGAACCCCGACTTATCAAAATTACCAAGCAGTCACTCAGAGTCGTTATATTAAAAGGAACATATTAAACCTTTAAATAATGACGTTTCAAAATTACCAAGCAGTCACTCAGTCGTTATATTACAGGAATATATTAAACCTTTGAACTCCGACTTATCAAAATTACCAAGTAGTCACTCAGTGCCGTTATATTAGAGGAACATATTAAAACTTTGAATCCTGACTTATCAAAATCACAAAGTAGTCACTCAGAGTCATTATATTACAGGAATATATTAAACTTTTGAACCCCGACTTATCAAAATCACCTAGTAGTCATCCAGAGTCGTTATATTAGGGGAACATATTAAAGCCAATATATTGGTGTGTCTTCTCTTGCCTTATGTTCTTAGGGCCGATATATCGGCCTCTTACGGTTCAAAGGATTAAACTAGAATCCAACAAGAAACAGCGGATAAATAAATCAAGAAAAATGAACGAATGCGTTCTGAACGATTTGATGAAAATTAAAAAAAAATCACGATTTCATAAAAGATTAAAAAATAATTGTTAAAATTTAAAAATATATAAAAATAGATATATATATATATTTTGCTTCTGTCTTTGTTCCGTGATAAAAAAAAAAACACAGAAAAGTTGTGTGGTGGATGGAAGTAACTGGTGGTGTGTGGTTGTTTTTTGGTAGCCGTTAGTCTTAAAGATATCCTTGTAAAAAAATCCAAAATATCGAAAGAAATTCCTGAAAATCGTAGCAGACGAAGAAGTAGAAGAAACGGCAGCAAATATCTATTTGTTAACGATTCATGTTTTTTTTCTACGTAGATGAGAGCAATAAAATAGACATCAAATCGTTTAAGTCTCTTTTTTTTAAAAATGATATTCTTTTTTTTCCTTTTCTTCTTCTGATGTGTGTATGTGTAAGGGTTGTTATTTTGTATTTTTGAATTGATTTAGCCAAGGCAAGCAGAGATAAGATTAGTTAGGTATAGAGGTCGGTGGAGAGTGTGTTATAAAAAAAGTGGTTTTATGATTGTGGTGTGTGGTTCTTGTTGGTATGTTTTAACAAAGTATATTGTTAAGATTGTAACAAAAAAGTAATGGAAAAAACGGTGTGTGTGTGTTAGGAGAGCAGTCAGTAGAGAATAAGGAAAGAGTGGCTCTGTGAGAGAGAGAAAGAGAGAGAGAGAAGAGAGAGAGAAGAGAGAGAGTATATTGTTAAATTGGTACAAAAAGTAATGCAAAAACGGTGTGTGTATTGGAGAGCAGAGGAGAGCAGTCAGTAGAGAGTAAGGACAGAGTGACACTGTGTAAGAGAGAAAGATTGAGAGAGAGAGAGATTGAGAGAAAGAGAGAGATTGAGAGAGAGAGATTGAGAGAGAGAGAGATTGAGAGAGAGATTGAGAGAGAGAGATTGAGAGATTGAGAGAAAGAGAGATTGAGAGAGAGAGATTGAGAGAGATTGAGAAAGATAGAGATTGAGAGAGAGAGAGAGATTGAGAGATTGAGAGAGAGATTGAGAGAGAGATTGAGATTGAGAAAGAGAGAGAGAGATTGAGAGAGAGAGAGGGAGAAAGAGATTGGGAGATGGAGAGAGAGAGAGATTGAGAGAGAGAGAGATTGAGAGAGAGAGAAACATTGAGAGAGAGAGAAAGATTGAGAGAGAGAGAGAGGGGGGGGAGAAAGGGCCGACCCGCATCCACCGTCCCCTAGAATCTGTCTCTCTGGCTGTGGGGCATAAACTTTCTTTCGATTCGTGCACGACTCTTTTAACCCCGAACTGAACACCTAACCAACCCAACCAATCGAAGGGGCACTGAAGACTGAAACCTGAAAATAAATCCAATGCAGTGGTTGATTCGGTAATGATCGATAACGTTTAAATAGATTTGCACCCCACACCCGCCCCCGCCCGTTTTTCACAGGGAACCGGAAAGAAATTATAAAAATAAACGCTGCTTATCGAACTTATTGATTTTGTGTAACTTAATAGTCCGGGAAAAAAATGGTGTCGTCCATGCACCCAAAAGAGTTGGGCAACGATGGTGGAGCATTGGTAAAAGCTCGGGCTCTGAGATCGTATTACGCGAGTTCAAATCCCAGTCAAAACCATTTCTTGCACTTTAGCAGCCTCCGGCAGATGGGTCTCGTTAACTCGGGAGAGCAGCTCATCTAGGTGAAAGGGAACACCGAATGTATAAATCCCCGGTAAGAGCACGTAAAAACGGCCTTGTGCCAAACTTGGGTTGGTGCCCACCGAGTAAATATCATATCCAATGATGCAACCTCTATCTTTCTTCGCCTTTCCACGTCTTGTTATTCAAATAGACATTATAACCTGAAACAACTTTACTATAATCAATTTGGAATACATTTTACAAGAATCTTACCCTATAAATTATTTACAGTGCCGTACTTAGCCACCTAGCGGCCAAGACACAGAATGCGCCTTGCGGCCTCTTTACCCTTAAAAAGGCAACTCACACACCTACAACATGCTAAAGGCTTCGATCAAAGTCTATATACAAATGTATTGAGCAGCAAAAGTGGAGCATTGGTAAAAGCTCGAGCTCTGGAATCGTAGTACACGAGTTCAAATCCCAGTCGAAACCATTGTATTCAACTAAAAAATAGCCTTACGCCAAACTTGGTTGGTGCTGCTCACCAAGTATATATAATATACAGATGTATATAGACTGACAGATGGATTGATGGATTTATATTTTAACATATGAATGTAATAATGATTTTCTACTTAATCCTAATAAATAATTATTGTGGTATTTTTTGGCATTTCAAACGATCTACGCCCCCCCGCACTTGCACGGCCCGGATTATTTTCATTTCATTTACAATTTTTTCATGACAAATTTCTTGAAATAGCTGAAAGGGTATATAATAGTTTTCACTAAAGGTAAATGCAATAATTTTGACTGGGATTTGAACCTATGTAATATGATTCCAGAGTCCAACTATTTTCCACTGCCCTTAGTGTAAATAGAATCATCTGAAATTTAGTGTTAATTAGAACTGTGATAATGTGCTTTTATCAAATATTATCCTTGTCCCAGACTTGACTTTATTGCAATTTTACCATTTCTTCTAATTCCTTACATATCAGTAGTGCCGTGACAACATACTTTTATAAAAAATATTCTATACTGGATTATAGAATTGTATTACGTCAGTTCAAATCCCAGTCAAAAATATTCTATTTAAGGCGGCGAGTTAGTGCAATGGCAAAAGCTCAGACTATGAAATCATATTACGCGAGTTCAAACCCCTGTCAAAACCAATGCTTCTACCTTAAGCTGCCTTGGGCAAATGGAGTTCGTTGATTCGGGAAAGGATCTCATCTAGGTAAAAGACAACACTAGTTTCAAAAAAACCCACAAAAGGTCCTTTAGTTTGGGGTTGAGCATAGGGCTGGCAACCCTTTCTCGTAAAACAAGTATGTTGTAGAGGTCATTATGCCGACACAAACAAGCACACATCCTCGCTGCCCATGAAACAGATACAGTGCATTTATTTTGGAACGACCTTTGTATTTAAACAGAAATAGTAATTATGATGGATTGTTTTTTTTTTGTTTTTTTTTAGAAAGTGACGTTTTTTGTTTCCTCTGTTGGTTCTGAGAACTCTTGATAGTTACACTTAATAATGAAAAAGGAAAATGTTTGTTTCCCAGCAGTATCTGGATGTCTCTCTAAATCAACAAAGGTGTCACAAGATGAGAAAATAATTTTTGATTCTAAACAATGATGGCTATTCATATATATATATATATATATATATATATATATATTAG
>JAUZSX010255369.1:4569-15169 GCA_034780655.1 Idiosepius hallami
ATGTATATTTTAACATAAGTATAATACTGGTTTATGGTTAATCCCAATAATTAATAACTTTGGTAAATTTTTGCATTACAAAAGACAAAAGATCTGTGAAGCCAAGGAGCCTTGTGGCCCCAAAGTTGCGCCCCACTCCTGGAATTGCAGGGTCTGCAGGTGGGGGCCAAGCACGATCCTGCCCTCTAGCATTCTAAAAGTTTTCAAAAAAGATCCTATATTATTATTATGAGACTTCTAAATCACACCATAGATACTCTTGGCGATAATTACACAGACACTGTGTTGTAAATAGTAATTTTAACCCTCTAAACCCTAAAGAACTGATATATCGGCCCTGGCGATTTAAGGCAAAAGACACACACATTTCAACCTCCATCATTGGATCCTGACTTAACAAAATTACCAAGTAGTCACTTAACCCTCTAAACCCTAAAGAACTGATATATCGGCCATGGCGATTTAAGGCAAAAGACACACACATTTCAACCTCCATCATTGGATCCTGACTTAGCAATATTACCAAGTAGTCACTTAACCCTCTAAACCCTAAAGAACTGATATATGGGCCCTGGCGATTTAAGGCAAAAGACACATTTCAACTTCCATTATTGGATCCTGACTTAGCAATATTACCAAGTAGTCACTTAACCCTTTAACCCCTAAATAACTGATATATCGACCCTGGCGATTTAAGGCAAAAGACACACACATTTCAACCTCCATCTTTGGATCCTGACTTAACAATATTACCAAGTAGTCACTTCGAGCTATTCTATCAAAAAGCCATATTAGAGTCGAAATGTCAGTGTGTGTTTTTTTGCCTTTGGTTACTAAGATTGATATATTGGCCCCTTAGGATCAAAAGGGTTAAAAAGATATTATCCGATTTAAGGAAGAAATTCTACTTACTTGTTTGTCTGGTTGAGGAAACCAAACTCTTGACTATTATTATTGACAATCAGACTGGCTTCAAGTTGTACAGTCTCGGCAGTATCTAACCATTTGCCTTGGCTAAAGAGTACCATAAATCTAGGAAGAGGTTCTTTAAGAACAAAACTGTAATTGAAACCATCTCTTGTTCTGATGAGGAGAAAGAATAGAGAAAAATTATGATAAGATTTACAAGAGAGAAAGAGACAGAATACATGAGTTTTAAGGTTGTTATTAGAGAGAGAGAAAGAGAGAGAAAATACATGATTTATAAGGTTGTTATTAGAGAGAAAGAGAGAGAGAATACATGGGATATAAGGTTGTTATTAGAGAGAAAGAAAGAGAATACATGAGTTATAAGGTTGTTATTAGAGAGAGAGAAAGAGAGACAGAATACATGAGTTATAAGGTTGTTATTAGAGAGAGAGAGCGAGAGAGAGAATACACGAGTTATAAGGTTGTTATTAGAGAGAGAGAAAGAGAGAGAGAATATATGAGTTATAAGGTTGTTAGAGAGAGAGAAAGAGAGAGAATACATGAGTTATAAGGTTGTTATTAGAGAGAGAGAGACAGAATACATGAGATATAAGGTTGTTATTAGAGAGAGAGAAAGAAAGAAAGAATACATGAGTTATAAGGTTGTTAGAGAGAGAGTAAGAGAGAGAATACATGAGTTATAAGGTTGTTATTAGAGAGAGAGAGAGACAGAATACATGAGATATAAGGTTGTTATTAGAGAGAGAGAGAGAGAGAAAGAGAGACAGAATACATGAGTTATAAGGTTGAGATTTGAACTCGCGTACTACAATTCCAGAGCCCAAGCTTTTACCAATTCTCTTACCCGGACTTTTTTCATTCAGTGTTACCCTTCACCTAGATGAGCTGCTCTCCCAAGTTAATGAGCCCCATCTGCCCGAGGCAGCTAAAGGTGAATACAATGCTTTTGACTGAGATTTGAACTCGCGTACTACGATTCCAAAGCCCAAGCTTTTACCAATGATATAACCTGTCTGCTTTCTTTTGTCATTTTAGAATATATAATTAGTTACAACTCCAATGGTCTTTTCTTCATGCCTTGTTGTCTGGCATGAACAGATTTTCCTTTTTCTCTTATAAAGATTTTTTTTTAATGATTTGAAACAACTTATTTTTGTCATTTACAAGTAGACATTTTTACAACTCTTGCTTTAATATTGGTAATAAAACAAAGACTCAGTATACAAGTGTGCAAATGTAAGAAATTATTTGTACACATAATTTCAACTTGAATACAAATAATAGAAAATTAGAAATGAATTGTTTGAATTACAATTATGAAATTGGTCACTTGATGGAAATCAAAAAGCAAATTAAAAAAAACTATTGATAACAAGAGATAAAATAAAAAACATGAAAGAAGAGAGAAAGCAAAAATCATTTTAGAAATAAAATTTTTCTAGCCAAAGAGAATTTAAAAGGTTTAAATAAACAATAACCATTTAAGCAGTTCAATTACATTTATGAAAAATAGAAAAAGAGGATGAAAAAACAACTTCCGTATAAAAATAGTTAAAAAATTTATACTGGTTGATCGTAATTCAAATCAATTGGTGGAGATGTGATAACTAAAGAATGTAACAATAATTTTCAATGGAATTGTTTGCATGAGAAAGTTATTATTTTATTCTTTTCCTCTTCAATTTCTTTGATCTGATATACAAGGCTCAAGTGGAATTGGCTATTAAATCACTGTTAAACATTTGTGGGCTGATTAGAATTCTGAACAAAAGATATGTAAAATTCTTTAAGGAAAATTTCAAAACAGAGCTTTTTCCGTCCTACAAAAAAAGCTTTGCTGATTGTCTTTTTGGGTTATTTAAATTTCTATTATTTTTGAGGCTTAGAAATGGATTACACAGGGAGTTAAAAAAACATATTCAATACATGCTCTTCTTTATATCAAGGCCAAAAAGCAGCCTGGGACTTTAGAAAAGATATACGGAAAGAGAGTTATAGGAAGGTCTAGAGCACAGAGATGGCTTGCAAAGTGCAAAAATGGTGATTTTGGATGTCACAGTGAAAGATCTTCTAAACTCAATGAAGAGTGTCTTAAAACATTTTTAAAGGGGGAACAGTCATCAAACAAGTCATGAATTGACTGTAAAATAAACTGTCATCATAAAACAATTCTCAATAATTTTCATTTAATTAGATTCATCAAAAAATTGGTATATAAAAAAAAAAACGCTACATTCCCCAACTCGATACTTTTTCAGGTTTAGTTTTCACGAGAAAATGAGGCAAAATTTAAAGACTGAAAAACAAGAAATCATTTAGTTTTAATGCTTTTTAAATAATAGTTTTTGTTTCGCTTATGACTTACAAATAAATTTTCCCTTTTTTTTTTCCTTATCATTTCTAACTGTTCCCACTCAACTCTACACATAATGTAATGTATTTATTGTAATTTGTACAACAGTAAGAGGTAAACTCGTATATTATTGAATTATGTAGATAAAACTTTACAGATTTATGTATTATTAGTTGCCCACTTTACTGCTTTTTCAGAGAACAATAAATCTCTCTGTACTTCCAAAATATTAAATAAAGACAAATTAACTTTTAACACTGTGCAGTTTAGTTGCAAAGTGTTTTTCATATTATTTAAAGATAATTTTTTTTTCATTTCATTAGTGTTTATTACATGAAATGCATAAGCAGTGACTATAGTGAGCAATAGATTGCCAAAAACAACAGAAAAGTAAATCAGTAAACTATAAAATTCCTATCATCCTCATCAACATAAACCATAGCAATGCAATTAATTGAAAACCTCTTGAAATCAATAGACCTTCATAACAAAGTTATTTATAATAAAAAATAAATTGTCGATCTCAATCTAAACAGATAGAGCTAATAATTAGCAATAATATTGGATAAAAAAGTCATTGTGTAAACAAGTAAAAAATTTAATCAATTCTAATTCTTTTCTTTTTATAGAGGTTTAACTCATGCAATTATTATTATTATTGTTATTATTATTATTATAAAGAAAAATAAAAAAATCTACAAATCAATCAACTATATTCCACACTACTATTGCTTGTTTTCCAGTGTTCTTTCAGACAAAACACTAGATAATTTGTAAATTGAATTATCAGACTATTGTCTTCATCTTCATTATTATGATCTTCATTATCAACAAAACCCTGTGAAGATAACAATAATAAAGATGAAAACAATAGTTTGAAAATTCAAAAGACAAACTACAAGTGTTTGTTTTATGTCATTTGTCTTAAAACTTTTTGATTTAGCCTCATAACCCTTGTGCCAAAATCACTGTTCCTTCTGCCTAAGAATTTTTTCTGCCTGTCCTTATAAAGAAGTAGGAGAAAAGTATTTGTTTTGTAGTATTTTTTCACAATGAAAATAAATCTTTCTATTCTTAAAGGAAATAAAATTGAAATGAAGAATAATATCAACTTTTAGAAAAAAAGCACAATCTTCATGTCATGCAAATTAAACTTGTTTGTTTTATGGCATATCAACTTTTTTTTTTTTTTAGGTCATGCTAAGAACAATCATTTTTTGATAAATGTCCTCTTTTGTCCACAAGTAGTTTTTTGGAATATGCACTACTAAATCCATAGCTGGAGGTATTGTGGGGATTCATATGTTTTCCAAGAATATTAGTTCAATTCTGAATGTAAATGGAATGATTGGGATTTGAACTCATGTGTTATGATTCAGAAATCCAACTGCCTACAGACATATCATATTTACCTGGTAGAGCACCAAACCAAGTTAGGCACAAGGCCATTTTTATGTGCTCTAAATACCTGGGCTTTTTTTAATTAAGTACCATTCACCTAGATGAGTTGCTCTCCCGAGTTAACGAGCCCCATCTGCCTGGGGCAGTTAAAGTGCATGCAATGGTTTTGGCTAGGATTTGAACTCATGTAATACGATTCCAAAGCCCGATCTTTTACCAATGCTCCACTGTTGCTGCCCATAGACATATGTATATATGTAAATATGTGTATATATATATATGTCTAAAAATGTCTAATGAATGTCTAAAAAGTTACTGGGCACAATGGGTATTTACACATTTAAATAAACTAATAAACAATAAATTTTATTATAAAACTTTTAGACAATACAATTACCAACAAACACCCTGTGTGTGTGTGTGTGTGTGTGTGTGTGTGTGTGTGAACACCCTCTGTGTGTGTGTGTGTGTGTGTGTGCGTGTGCGTGTGTGATTTTGTTTTTTCATTAATGCTATTTTAACTGAAAAGAATAGACATTTATTGTTCCTTTTTTTTCCCTTTTTTTTCTTCTCCATTTTTCTGATAAGAAAATTGTAAAAAAAAGTATAAAGAAAAAATAAGTAAAAAAAAAAAAGAAATGCCATTCTTTTAAAAATCTAACTTTTGTAAATGAAAAATAAATGCTGCTACACACACACATACACACACACAGAGATAGTTTTTGAGAATGTACATAAGTCAAAGAGTGATTGGAATGTTAGTTTTAGTCTATTGTTTTCTAATGAGCAAGAAATAGGAGATTTTAACTAGAAAAGACAAACAGACAGATAGCACTGTATTGTTTACTATTTGACAAATAAATTGAAAATAAATATTACAAACACATTTTTTGAATAACAAGGAAGTTGCTCATGCCATGGAAAGGGTCGGGAGAATAATTAAAAATTCAGGAGTAGTAATGGTTATTTTTTAATTATTTATTTTTTTAATCACTGCATTTATGTCTTGAATGAAAACACTAATTGCCAATGATTCTTTATTAGAAAGTAATTGAAGTTAAACACTCATACTTATGCTATAATATGCCATAAAAAATCATGCTAAAACATTCAATGGAAATTAATTTAATGGTTTAAAGTCTCAGTCTTCTATATAGAGATATCTATATTTGTCAATTATTCAAAATAAATATCTATGTATGAAAGACAAACAGTAGAAAGAAAGGCAGATATTCCTTTAAAAAATCAAATATAAACAAACATAGCCCACAGTAGGAAGTGATTGTAATGTTGAATAATAGCTGCTCCCTGGCCTAGTTGAAGTTTCATTTCAGGAGGCAGCCCAAGTTAGACACAAGGCTAGTTTTACGTGCTCATTATATTCTTGTGCTTTTTTGTAATGTTGCCATTGACCTAGATGAGTTACTCTTCAGCATTAACAAGCCTCATTTGCCAAAGTAAGCTAAAAGTGAATGTAATGGTTTTGACTATGATTTGAACTCATGTGATACGAATCCCATCTGAGGTTTGAAAAGTTAAAACATTGCATGTTACTGATGAGATCAAACAAAATCGAAACAGCTGCGGACACTATTTTATGAGCTCTGTATACTTTTGACGGTTGATTGTTTGCATATATTATGTCAATATATTAATTTGTAGAGAAAATTTTACCTGTATTTATAGTTAAAGTGCTCAAAATCAGTGATAGAGTGAGTGTAGCTATTGGTCTGATGAATGCATAACAGGAAACTGACAGTCACCAAAGGCTATTGACTGTGTCTAAACTTATGTACAATATATGTATCAATTTCAACATATGAATGTCATCAAAACAAGAATGGCCATCAGACAATCACACCGAGATTTCTTTATACCTGTGATGGCTTTCTGTAACTGCTGATAACATTGGTCAAGAGGTATACCATAGACTACAAGAACAATAGATCTCAGGCATTACTTGAGAGTTTTTCTTCTCTTAGGTGCCTGTTTTGCTAAAGACTAAGCATACATCTATCCAGTTGTTTAACTCTGCCTTAGACACTAACCTGGGTATTTCGATATCTCAGTGCAACATCAGGGACCTAGTTTTCATAAATTGTCTCTCAAATAAGTACTGACCAGGCTCAATGTTGCTTATTCTTGGTAATCTGATAGGAACAGGTATCTCCGATGAGACTTGAAAGTTTTGTACAGAAAAATTTACCTATATTTATAGATAAAGTGCTCAAACTCAGAGATTGAAAGTGCGTAGCTTTTGATCTGACGACCTGACAGGGGAGAAACTAACAGTCAACAAAAGCTATTGACTGTCTCTACATTTATCTAATATATATATCTGATGTCCCAGAGTCATGCACCATGTAAATTCAATCATTTTTTGTTTGTGTGTTTTTATGTATATATTATGAATAAAAGACAGTTTTACAAAATGAATTGATGCATGTGAACAATTAGAGCATTTGTTATGATTAATATCAATAAAAATGTTGTTTAAAAAAAAAAAATTTACCTATTGTGTGACTTCTGGCACTTCCTACACATACACACAAATATTTTGTCAACATTGTTAGTTAGAAATAAGTATCAAATTCAAAAGATAATGAATTGAAAATGGAATGGATGAAATTTATAGGTAAGGTAAACAAGATTGAAGATAAGTTCCAAGATGTCACTATCAGATTTCAGAGAACAATTCACTTGAGTATTAAACAAACAAACCAAGATCACACCAGAGCTTTATCAAAGCATGTGATAAAAGGAATTAATGACTTGATAGATATATGTATAACTGGTAATGTTAGTTCAAACTTAATCTTAAATGTGCATGACCTATCTGTAAACCTGAAGAGGTCAAAGCAGAAGTGTGTGGATTAAACCTAGTTTTGAAAAACACCCACACGGAATAATTGAAATAGAGAACCAATATCATTTCAGCTAATTAGAATAACGTAAGAACAAAGAAAGATAACATACATTACATAAGTTGACATGGCAGTTACCAATTAACTCTAAATGTAATCTTTTTATTTGGTACAGTCATTTATTTTATTATTTCAATCAACAATTAGAGACAAAAAAAAACCCATCTAAATGAATAATTAAACTTGTATTTTCTTCATCCAATTTTCATCTTTGACATAGTAAATCCAGAAAATGACAAATTTTTGGTTTTTAAACAGATCCCAATGCACAATTTGATGAAATGATAATTTAGACTTTGAGATTAAAAATAATAATAATAATAATAATAATAATAATAATAATAAATAAAAGGTTTAAGTCTCATTATTTAAAAAAAAATCCAACACACAGCATCTGTTGAAGACCATAGAGCAATTTTTTTTAAATTTCACTCATATTATATTTACTTGGTTGAGCACAAAGCCAATTTAAGCATATGGCTATTTTTACGCGCTCATTATATACCTGGGCATTTTGCATTTAGTGTTGCCTTTCATCTATATCAGCTACTCTCCAGAGTTAATCAGCACCATCTGCCCAAGGCAGCTAAAGTTGAATGCAATGGTTTTGACTGGGATTTGAACTCACAAAATAAGATTCCAGGGCCTGAGCTTTTACCAATGCAAAATTTTTTACTTATTACATTCTAATTTAGAACATAATTCTAACACTAATAAATAGTTTATCTGGATTTATATTAAGCAGACAAATCCATATGTCCATGATTATAGGGGTGTTAACTAAACTAGAACTAAACTTAAACACCTATTGTAGTAGCATTAAAAAATATTAGAAATCTTGAATGCAATAAGATTGAAGACTAAGAGATAATGGAACTATTAATTATATTTCTCTTTGCATTATCAGAAATTTAACTTAAAAATTCATTGTATACTATCCTAAAGTTTAGAGAAGAAGTAGTATATAACTTCCAACAAATGACTTTAATTACCAAGTTTTTCCCAGTTGTTTAAATACCACAGTTGATGAATCATTTCTAGAGCTGGATGTTTTAATAACACTTTACTAACTTTTTGTAATTCCGTATATCCGATGGAAAAATCTACAAAGACCTGGAAATAGCAAGCAGCTAAACTGAATTAATCATTCTAACTTAAAACACATTGGAGCACAATAAAAGCTGTTTAAGATTTGAATGGATAACAACACAATTAGCTTAATTCAAAAAAAGAAAAGAGGGGGGGGTAGAGCATCTTGGTCTGATGCTGAAATGTGAAAATCAAAATGAATCATAAAAAAAAAATCCTTTTTTTTTTTTAATTATTTTTCTATTTTTTCTCTCTCTCAAAGACATGTAATAGATTATTATTTAAAAGAAAACAATTTAACTGTAAAGAATTTGATTACAGAATTTATTATTATCAAGTATTCACTCATACTTGAGAAAAAGAAACCATCTTTAATAGAATAATAAAACGAAAAAGAAGAAAATTTTTTAAAGATAAACTGATGGGGGTCTAAATTTAAACCCTCTATTGTTGTTGTTTTTAAATAATAAGGCACTAAGTTAAATCCTAAATGACTGAATACACCTATTTAGAAAATGTAAATTAAAACTTCAAAGTAAAAAAAAAGTGTAATTAAAAAAGAAAAAAAAAAAAAGGAAATTGTATTATCCAGATTTTGCATAGGTCATATAAGGAGAAACCATTCATTCTTAATGCATAACCAGAATCAATATATTATATATAACCAGATTATATACGCAGTAAGACATTTTCTTCTTTAAAAGTAATTATAAAAGAAACCTATTACAATATCAACAAGAGGAAAGATCAATTTAGAAAATAAATAAATAAACACATGTCCTCTGTTAAGTAAAAGAAAATAAAAATCAAGAAAATTTGTCATCAATATGATACACTCATACTAACTAATTGATCTGATAAGGGAGATTAATTAAATGCATTATAGAAAAATAAAGAACTAAAAAAAAAACTAATAAACTTGACTGAACTTTGGAATACATGAGTTCAAATCCCAGTCCTTACATAAAGATTTGCTTTCAGACTAATACCCTAGGGAAATGTATGAATCCCCAATTTTTCTCCAGCTATGGGTTAGTGTATTGTGTTATTTAGAAAACTATATGTGGAGAAAAAGAACATTTATCAAAAGATAATTCATTCTTTGCATTAAATGACCTAAAAAAGTTGATATGCTGTAAAATACAAACAAACAAAAATAAACTTGATTTGGCATTAAATGACCAAAAAAGGATAGAATATGTCGTAAAGCAAAATAAATAGAAAGTTTAAGTGGTTTTCAAATGATAAATAATGATGGACTCTTACCAGATTATTTGTTTATGATTTTAATTCATTATAAATTAAGTTAAATTTTATTTTCTTCTATAGGGAAAGACAATGCTAACAAAATTTAACATGTTCTCCAGAAATCTATAGGGAAAAAAATTGTTTAAAAATAAATAAAATAAATGTTTTTAATCAAGAAATCTCTTAAAATATGGTTAATGAGAGATTAAAGTGACTTAGATAAAATTATAAAACCTTTAATAGCTGATGTAGACTTGCTTATCAGCAGAAAGAGAATTCAGATATTATATTTATTTGGTGAGCACCAACCCAAGTTTTGCAGATGGCCATTTTTATGTGCTCTTACCCGAGCTTTTTACATTCGGTGTTACCCTTCACCTAGATGAGCTGCTCTCCCGAGTTAACAAGTCCCATCTGCCCGAGGCAGCTAAAGGTGAATGGAATGGTTTTGGCTGAGATTTGAACTCGCGTACTAAGATCTTAAAGCCCGAGCTTCGAACAATGCTCCACCGTTGCTGCCCAGAGAGAATTCAGATATACTTCTTGCTTTGGGGGGTGGGGAATAACTTAAAATTTTTTAGATGAGCTGCTCTCCCGAGTTAACAAGTCCCATCTGCCCGAGGCAGCTAAAGGTGAATGGAATGGTTTTGGCTGA
>JAUZSX010255589.1:0-15159 GCA_034780655.1 Idiosepius hallami
TTTTACGTGCTCTTACCCGGGCTTTATATATTCGGTGTTATCCTTCACCTAGATGAACTGCTTTCCTGAGCTAACGAGCCCTATCTGCCCGTGCAGCTAAAGTGAAAGTAATGGTTTTCGACTGGGATTTTAACTCGCGTAACACGATCTCACAGCCCGAGCTTCTACCAATGCTCCACCGTCGCATATTATAAGTGGTCAGAGACGGGGCGTAAATCTTACAACCACCACGGGCAGCAAAAAGCTGTTGCTACGCCATTGGTACTTTTTTTAAGCCCGGGCTACATCTTGATTGCTCTTTTCTTTTCGCTTGACCCCATCTGATGCACCGTAAGGTTTGACTCCTGCATTTTGTGCTTTCCATTTGAGACCACAATTACTTTAGTGGCCAATCCCGAGCCCCTAAGAAAGGCCATGTGATACTTGTAGTATCTTATATATGAGACGTTTCTTAATAAACTTGTTTTTAAACATACTTCTTTAAACCTAAGTAACTAGCAGAATTACCGATCAGACAATCATGGAGGGTAGGAAATCGGCCGTGTGGTATCTTCGTTAATTTCAAAGGACTGATATATCGGCCGTCCAGAGTTCAAATGATTAACCAAATTGCGGTTGAGTATCATTCCAAACCTTATGTAGATTTTAGTTAAGCTCTCTCTGTTAAAAAAAAGTTCTGTCTAAATCAATTAAACCCAAAAATGAAAATATTTCTCATATACTAAGTGTAAGGTTCAAACTATGGAAGGGATGTTCACATGAGACACCTAGTAGGAAGTCGGACTTCGGAATCGTATTATACGGGTTCGAATCCCAATCGTCCATTTCACGTTCCTTCTCGTACCAATATTTGTAGGATACATATGTAATCCCACTATAGGTTAAATAGTGGATACTGTCTAATTACAGTGAAGATGATTTGATTTTTAGGTCATGGGGGCATAAGTTAATTCATCATAATGTAATTTTCTATCCCCTCTGATCCATTCGGTTGCAATATAACGATTGAAGGCATTTGATTTGGAATAACTCTCGTAAGATGGTTAATAAGCTGGACACACCCCAGATAAATGTCGGCACTAATAGTTCAGCAAAATCATAGCCTAGACAAAATTCAAATAAAAACCATTCGTCCATAGCAATATTAAGATTTGCTTAATAAAAAATTCGGTATTATTATCAAAAATAAGCGATTTTATTTAGTTTTATTAAAACAAGATTTACTCGCAAACACGCATGCGTCTGGTTGTTTCTTTGTCTGTTGGAGCATGCGCACTACTTTGATTAACAATTCGATTGCAAATGACTCAATACGATCTAAACCAGGGGTCTCCAAAATACGGCCCATGGGTCAGATCCGGCCCAATTCGGCCTTTAAATTTTAGTTAGGCCGCTAAAAAGTTTAAAAGTTTGAAAGTTAGTCCTTCCATTTACGTTCTGAATTGGACTAATACCCTTGGGAAACGTAGGAATCCCTAAATGCCGTCCATCTATGGATTAAATACTCAACATCGTGTTATTAAAAAATACTACGAATGGACAAACATGAAACAAAAAACAAAACGTTTATCAACAAAATTATTGTTCTCGGCATTAAATTACCAAAAAATCTAAATATTGCGTAAAACAAAAGTAAACAATGAAAAACGACCGTCCACCACAGTCATCCTAGGATCAAAAGTGGAAGATCCTACGAAGACAGTTCTAATCGTTTCGAGTGACCGCTGATGACGACATATGTCTAGTAGGGAAGAGACATATAATCCTTTAAAGAATAGTCTCCGTTTTTAAATGTCAAGATTCCACCAGATTATAAAAAACAATACTGTTAGTGTATTTATTTAATAACAGATACATAATAATCATAAGAAGAGGTCACGATTGAAGACATTGGTTCCCATCAGATAAATGAAGTTAAGCAACGTTGAGTCTGGTCAGTAGTTAGATGGGTGACAATTTAGGAATGACCAGGTAGTGTATTTTGCACCAGGAAGTGGAACCAACCAGGTTAATGGTTTGAGAAGCCTTTATTTTTTACGATGAGTCTTCATTATTATCTTTATCACAATGCAGTAACCAAAACGTTGTGAAAAAATATATGTTGATTAGAATAGAAGACCAAATAACTTGAATTAAGAAAAACTGATGATTATTTTTGTGTCAATGACATCCTAAACATCATGTTATAGGCTGTGTTAGAAGTATTCCCAATACGAGGGCGATTTGCGTAACTGACTTATGCAAATCACCGACAGGTGTCTCTGGACCTATACATATATGTGTGCGTCTGGAGACATACGCCAGCCAAAGTAAAAAAAAAAAAGAATGATTAAAGAAAACACACCACATCCACTAAAAACGATTTACTGAATTTACAGAGATTCAACTACTTCGACATACGATGGATCGGTTCCGGTGCAACCTTTTTGGAAGGAGTCGGGAAGCACAACGGTAACATTGAAAGTAATATTTTTATATTAACCAAAAATTAAAATGTGTTGGTGTATATCTCGGCTCCATCCGAAACGAAGTAGGTTATACAGAACACTGAACACTGCACAGAACACTGGCCACTCTACTGAAATCTATTTTAGACATTAAATATAATTTTCTAATGGCTGCAGGCCCAAATGTCAATATCATTGTGTATTTTTCATTTTGTGACCTACATTGGTTTTTTTTACCTTTCCCAAGAATATTAGTCCAATTATGAACCTAAATGGAACGACTAGGATTTGAACTCGTGTACTACGATCCTGAAGGCCAATTGCCTATCCATGAGGCCAAATTAACATCCCACAAAAAAAAAAAAAAAAAAAAAAAAATCGGTAAACAAATGTCAATACTTTCCTGAACGTGTTAATATAGGCAGCAGGTCGAAAAGTCAGTATCACTAGATATTTTATTTTTTTATTGTGTGACTTACACTTAGGAAGACAAAAAAACAAAACATGCAATTGATCGCCAATACTTCTCTGAATGTCACATTATTTTTCCCAAGCGCAGATGTTACACGTTCGTAATAATTCAATTAAACGGCGTAATCTTTAATAAAACCGTCATGATGGCAATAAATTGCTGGCAATGCAGAAAGCTGTCCTTCCAAGATGAGCAACTCTTGCATAACTCAAGGGGGGCATCCTTCACTCTCACTTTTCACTAGGTGATTATTAGTTTTCCCACAAGTGTGTAGTTGAATGTTAAAAAGTTTGTTAATTTTTTCTACCAAAAATGTTTTTACTACAAAAATTTATTTTCTTTTCACAGTTTTAAATTCGTTTTATTACGAAAGATTTTTTTTTCATTTGTGTATTTTTTTACTTCGTTAATTTACGCACGGAAATCTATTATTTTTACTAATTATTTAATATTTCTTAACTAAAAAGTTGTTTTTATAAAATCTAGTACGAAATTTAAAAAAAGATACAAATATATTTTAATTTTCTAATTTTTTTGGCTTGCTTATTTTACGCTCTGATATTTGTTTTAATTTTGTATTTAAAAAGTAAATGTCTAAAAAATTCTAATTCTAAAAGGTTATTGTTTTTTATGTAATAAATTTATAAAATTAATGTTGAAGTTCTTGTTAATTCTGTTATAAATTTAGAAAGATCTGTATTGGTTGTTTACTGAATTAACCTTTGAACCTCGAATTATCAAATTTACCAAGTAGTCACTCAGAGCCATTTTATTAGAGAAACATATCAAAGTCAAAATACTGGTGTGTTTTCTTTTGCCTTATGTTGTCAGGGCTAATATATCGGCTTCTTAGGGTCTAAAGGTTAAAGGTGCTCTGTATCGTTTGTTTACTGAGGAAAATGAAACACGTTTGAGTAAACTAATTATCACGTGATGAGCGGTGCAAGTGAAAGATGTTCCCTTGAATCACGCAAGATTTGCAGAACCAGAAGCTCACTTTAATTTCAAGATTGAAAAAATACTAATCAATGTAACCAAAATTTCTGTAGAGAAAAATTAACCGAAAAATATCTCATGGTTTTATACAGGATTTATGTTTACAAAATTACACCTGCCGATTTCAAGGGCTATTGTTTCTTTGCACCCTAAAAGGCTGTTATAGCGGTATTGACGATCTTGAGACAAAAAACGAAAAAATTACCAGCAAGACAATTAGCGCCGTTCCATGAAGGGCCAAAATATCGGCCATATTTTTTTTTTAATTATTTTTTTTAAATCCCTTAACCCTAAGGCAGAAAAAGACACACTACTATTTCGGCCCTAAAAAGATCCTTTAATACAACGGCTCTAAGTGACTAGTGGGTAATTTTAAGTCAGGTTCAATAGGATCATGGATGATTTTTGTCTAGGAAGAGTATAGTAGGGCCCAAAGGTCGATAGGTGATTTTTTTCTAGGGACAATACAGCATATTGCAGCTAAAGCATACCTTGTCTACGCAAATTAGAGGAAAGAAAAAAGGCCGAAAAAAAACACTGACCTTCTCTCATCGGCCCACAGATGTTTCAAGTCATGTATCCACACTATAGACGGTAAGCGCATAGATTTTACGGATTAGTGAGGTCCACCCAGCGTGACCCTACCTAAAACGATTGACCTCCAGAGACATCTGCTTTATTTGGAAAGGAAGACGAGAAGATTAAAAAAAATAAAATAAACGATTAAAAAAATATCCGAAGTCTCTGGTTTACGCATCAGCATGGGTGGCCAACGGCACGTGTTTCGTTTAAATGATATTACAGTCAGGGTTTAGTATTATCCATTAGCCAGGCTATAATAATGTTTTAACGCAAGTCATCATTTCTTTTCTTTACTTACTCTTTTGTCAGCGGAAAAAAATAACATTTAACAGCCTTCAAAAGCGATTTAAAAAAAATGTGTATACAATCATAAGAAAGTTTTTAAATCCCAGCCAAAAACATTACACTCACTTTCAGCTGTTCCGGGCAGATGAGGCTCCTAAACCTTGCAGAGTTACTCATCTTGGTGTAAGAATAACACTGATTCTTAAAAAAAACTTTTGGTGGATTAAACATATCAGCCAATTCACTGAGAGTGACTCATATAGATATAAGGATTTCACTGATTCCAAAAACCTGGGTCTAATTCACCTGTCACTCAATGAGAGTAACTTATCTGGGTGAAGGAAATACTGATTACAAATAGCCAAGAATATCCTGATCACGTAAAACTGGCCTTGTGCCTGACACTGGTTTGGATTTAGATATTTTGCGCTCTTATTCATCATTTATGCAATAAGTTCCAACTTCAGGTAATAGTGACATTATCACTCCTTGAATTCTTATATACATGCAACTACCTATAATTCTTATATGTATTCACATACCCCTATTAATATTTAATGCATTGAAGGGTTTTTGTCTAACAACATATCAAACATTTTAGGTCATTATGATGCCAAGATCATGTTTTGACAAATGTTCTTTTTGTCCACAAGTGGTGTGCACTAGGTGCACTATTTAATCTGAATCCCCACATTAGGTTAGATAGTGCACATTGGGTATAGAGAATTACTAATGTAAATGTTTTATAAGAAATCATTCCATGAACACTTACAATTATTCTAATATTTTACTTATATTTGGTTTTATTCTGTTTTACAGCATATCAACCTTTTTTGGTCATTTAACGCCGAACACTATCATTATTTCATTAACGTTATTTTAGCCCACACGTAATTATTTTTAACAGAACATTTTGCACTATTTAAGCCATTGCTTGAGGAAATGTGTGGACTCATACCTTTCTCAAGGGTATTTGTCTAATCATGAACTCAAATGAAACAAATGGGATTCGAACTCGCGTATGACGATTCCGAAGTCGGTCTGCCTACATACTAGGCCGAGTGGATCTTCCTATTTACTTAGAAGGAATCAAGCCGAATTTCAAGGCTCCACCTTAAAATTTCCACACACCCACCTGTTTTGCATACGTTCTACGTTAAGACACACTGTTCTATTCCAACACATTAAATACATGGGAGTGTCTTTTTTCTTCTTATTATTTTAAGTTTCCTGAATGAAGAATAACAAAATAAAGAAACCCGTGTTTACATGTGGGTTAAGAAAGCTAATGAAAGATATCCCGATGGACAGACTGATTCTCAAGTGAAAGAAACCACCACAGCGTATTAAATAAAGGAGAAGTGACCTCTACTTACGAAGAATTGACCCATGAAGAATAGTATTTTATTTTGAAATGAAGAGGGAGATTGATCCCCCTGTGTTGCCTAGTAACCGACGTGGGTGGCCGATTGGTAGCTCGTATGGTCTCAGAACATCAACACTTTAAGAAAGAACTATTTTCACTTTCAATGCCTGATAGAAAGCAGAAAAAATTTCATTTTCGACAAAGTACCAAAATTTGGGACCTATTCCTGGCACCTATTTTCATATATATATTTAAAAAAATCAGATAGTCGTGATTGTAAGAGTCCCAGTGGCATAGCAAGGGAGGAGCAGAAGGAGTGGTCCGCTCCGGTCGGTATATTTCAGGGGCGGCATTTTGACGGATTTTTAAATAAATCATCACTCCAATGAAAAAAAATGAATACTTCAAATTAAATATAAATAGATCCTTGATTGTAGTTCGATAAAATAAATGTTTTTAGGCCTTTTGGGAATTTTGAACGTTAACAGATTATTGGTGGTCGGGGGGAGGCGCAAATCTTACGACCGCCCCGGGTGGCAAAAACTGCTGCTACGCGACTGATGAGTCCCCACATCCTGTAGCTCTTTAGTAAATGAAACCATGATACCTTTTTAACCCTGTTTTACGCAGATATATTTTAAAAAATGAAACCACCATAGATATTGTCATTAAAAAAAGAAAAACGGTAAAAACTGATTTAGTCAACTAAAATTTGCCTATATAGGAAAATGTATTTTCAGCAAAACAGGCTTTCTTAGTTATACTAGAAAACAGCTTTAGATATGACTTAAGATTAGAAAAGCATTAGAAATTGTTTTAATTTTAAAACCGAATTTAGTATACAAAAGCATAAGCAGATTTCCTCTAAAATAGGCTTCTTTAATCTACCCTAGTGGCAAGCCCCAGACAGCATGACGATACTTCTGATAGTTTATAAAGACAAACTAGAAATAAAAGCTCAAGCCACTTGGCTTAGTAGGTAGGCAATCGGACTTTGGAATCGTAATACGCGAGTTCGAATCCTAGTCGTTTCATTATATTATATATTTGATTTTATAATCTTGGAAAAAGAATGAATCCCCACATTCCTCCAGCAAAGGGTTAAATATTGCACATAGTATTAAAATAACTACGTGCGAACAAAAAGAACGTTTATCTAAGATACTTATTCTTGTCATTAAATGACCTAAAGAGATATGCTCAAACAAAATTGATTTCTTCCCCATTTTTTACAATGAAATGATACACACAGAGGATGTGCAGCTAGTGATCTATGCATATTGACTTAATTATGTCAGGTAGTCAAACAAAAAGTGGACATACATTAAGACGTGCAGGCTGAGCGGAGTGACATAAGTCAGAATGCAAGTAAAAGAGTGTATAACAAAGACGTCCTTGATTATTTAAAAAGTGGGCTAGTTTGGACCCTTTGCAATGCCGGGGCCCTGGGCATGGTTCGACTGACAAATGGCTCAGTCAGCCCTTGAACTAAATCTATCCTAAAAGAACCCTAAAATCTATTGTAAATTCTATACATTTCTTATACGATTTCTGAAAGTAAGAATAGATTACTTGTAACTTACCCAGCATTGCAAGGGGATAACTTCCATGCTCAGTTTGAGCTCATTTCTAATTGGCCAGTTAAATAAGTCCAAGAAATCTTTTTCTTTTAAAGAGAACTGTCGTAATTTTTTGACAAGCCGAATATTATTTGAGTAAATTGGAATTAGATTGACACCACAATAAAACAAGGTATGCCGCACAGAATGGACGCTACATATCAGAAACCATCGAATTTTTTTATGTTTGTTACTTTAACAGATATTTTACCATTAAAATATCACTCATGAATATTGCCAAAGTAGGCAAAAAGCCGAGTTATAATTGGTTAGATTTTGACATAAACTAGCCAAAATTTCAGCATCGAATTTATAGATTAAGATGCAAATAATGGATTACAGCAGCCTAACTTGGCATCGGAAAAGTTACGTAAAAAAATTTTTTTTTATAAACTACGCTCATCGCTTTTACCATCCATTGAAAGTGTTGAACGATTTTTGGTTTAATGCTACATTTTGGTATGACTGCAGGCATTAAGACGATTCATTATATACAGAGGAGAATTAAATCTAACCAATCACAATACAGAGACTTCACAATTCATCTTATTTAATGAAGCCAGATTCAGCAGGTTCTTTCTTTAAAATATTTCGCACAAGATAGACTTGATTATTGCCATTGGTCTTATTACTAATTCTACCATACAGTTAGACGACTATTGCTACCTTTGCTGAAATTAACATACTGTAGGATTGTTACTACTGCTGTGCTACTGCTGTTGGGATATTAATTTAAATTTTATATTTACTTGGTGAGCACCAACCCAAGTTTGGCGCAAGGCCATTTTACGTGCTTTTACCCGGGCTTTTTACAATCGGTGTTACTCTTCACCTAAATGAGATGCTCTACCGAGTTAACAAGTCCCATCTGCCCGAGATAGCTAAAGGTAAATGCAATGGTTTTGACTGGGATTTGAACTCGCGTAATACAATTTCAGAGCCCGAGCTTTTACCAATATTTAACTTCGCTCCCCTATTCATTTGGATATGATACTGTTTTAGATTTAATTCCTTTTTTTTTAATTTTCTAAGGACCAGTTGTTTATTTGTTCGTTTGTGTTTTGCATCATATCAACCTTCTTCAAGTCATTTAATGCTGAGGACAATAATTTTATAAACTTTTTATTTTTACTCATTGTTTGTTTAAATAACACAACATGCACAATATAATCCATAACTGAAGTGAAAGTAGACAGTCATACATTTCCCAAATGTATTATTAGTCTAACTATAAACGCAAATGAAATGCCTAGGGCTGGAACTCTCGAATTACGATTCCAAAGTTCGACTGTCAACCCACAAAGACTTTCTTTAAGGATCAAATTATACAAAAGAAAATGCCTTATGAAAGCCAGAGGAAATGTAGAGTTCCTTAACCATCCCAAGGTATTATATTTACTTGGTGAGCACCAACACAAGTTGGACACGAGGCGAATTTTTACGTTCTCTTACCCGGGCTTGTTACATTCGGTGTTACTTTCCACCTAGATGAGCTGCTCTCCCGAGTTAACGAACCCCATCTGCCTGAAGCTGCTAAAGTGAAAGTAACGGTTTTGACTAGGATTTGAACTCGCATAATATGATTCCAGAGCCCGAGCTTTTACCAATGCCCCACCGTTGCAAGTTATTAGTCCAATTATGAACGCAAATGAAAGGTCTAGGATTCGAACTTGCGTATTACTATTCCGAAGTCTGAGTGCCTACACACTGGGCCAAGTGAATTTCCCTAAGAATGATTTTTATACCAAAGAAAATGTCTTATAAAAATAAAATGAGTCTAATTTTTTAAACTAGTGACAGCACGAATAAATCATCACATCTTTTTGAAAAAAAAGATTCCGTTTTTGGCGAAAGCTATTCACTTATTTAGTTTTCTCAACACAAGGGCTATAAATAGATATAATCATCCTTGTTGAAGCGTTTTCCGCCCACTTACACACGCTATTTAGTCGAAATCATTTTGCCGAAATTAACTTCATTCAAACTTCTTTCATTGACTAATTCAAGGCAAAGACGACTAAAAATAAAATGTCATTGACAAGTTGAATCATTAAATATCATTGCAAATTGATCCCCCAATTTCCAACCACATGTTTCTTACATGCCCAAGTATCAGATTTCAAATAACAGATATAACTAACTCATATACAATAATCCCTTTGGGCAGCGACGGTGGAGCAATGATAAAAGCTCGGGCTCTGAAATCGTATTACGCTAGTTCAAATCATAGTCAAAACCATTTCATTCACCTTTAGCTCTTTCGGGTAGATAGGGCTCGTTAACACATCTTGGTAAAGTGTAACACCAAATGTAAAAAGCCCGGGTAAGAGCTCGTAAAAATGGCCTTGTGCCAAACTTGGGTGGGTGCTCACCATGAAAAAATAATACAATAAACACTCGTCACATTTTTAGGTAGCCTACCTGTTACGACTTACACTTTAGGTATTTAAGGCTTTATTTAAATGTGACTCAAAACTGGCCAAATATAACTATTTATTTTATCACTCAACTTTTAACCATAATACAACCATAAAAAGAAGGCAATAGGTAATCTTCACCCCAGTATCTAAGACAATATTATCAACACACTGCAGTTTGGTACATGAGGATATGTTCCGTGCTCTATGAAATGTTTTAAATATTATTTTTCTATATACGAAGAAGAACTTTGTCAATAACGCATAATGTAAATCTTGAATACAAATTATCAAACTAGCCCTTGAACCCTCATCAAATGTTTTCTCTATTCCCCTCTGGTACTTTGTCTTACTTTCTACCTCGCCAGGTTAAAGTTTGACGACGTAAGAGATTATAATATACTAGAAATCTAATTGTTTAAATTTTAATTGTTTAAATTAGAATCTCTGAAAAAAAAATCTCTCACTGTTGTTTTATTTCTTGTAATATTTACAGCTCTGGCCAAATGTTTTGCAACAATATAAACAGTTCTAATTATTGAAAACAATATTCAAATTTATGCTTTAACCTTTTAAAATAACGTTTCAAACCATTAAAAACATTTATTATTATGAACATTAAATTTTGACTTTTAAGTTAAATACTTTATTTGCCATTCTCTACCAGTGCCGTGCTTAGCCACCTTTCAGCCTCGTCGCAGAATGCAACTCTCGGCCTCCTTACCAAAGGTAATTTGCCCCCCTTAACATACTAGAGCCTTCGATCAAAAACCATACATACATACATTTACAAATATATTTAAGGAGAAAGAAAGAGAGATGGATTGATACATGTATATTTCAAGTGTGATAACGATTTTCTAGTTAATTCTACTAATAAATTAATTTGTTTTTTTTTTAATTACTAAAGATCTGTGAAGCCATGCGGCCCCAAGAGAGCTTGCGAAAAACCCCGCAATTACGGGGTCTGCGGGATCCTAAGCACTGCTCTGTTCTCTACTTTCAAAAAGAAAAGACTTAATCGCTTTGGCATAGACTCAATGGGGGATATTAAATCGTTACATCCAATCGAAGTCCAAGATCTTTGTAGAAGTGAGTTTCAAGTTCAATTCCCAAACAAGAACAACCCACACAATATCTGACCTGCCATAAGACTTGCATAATCAAATATATCCCAGTAGAATTAGAAACCTATGCTATCACGAGAAACGCCATCAAAACACCAACAATATAAAAGAAATTTAAAAACCACTGCACAAACAATATTCTCTTGTTCAAAGAGTGAACAAGCTAAACCTAAAAATATAACATAAAGTCCTTTCAGAACAAATTTAACTAAAACAAAAAAGTTTAATCCCACCTCCCAAAAAAGTTAAAGACAAAGAAACTCCCTCCCCCAAAAAAAAAAGAAAAAAAAGAAACATAAACAAAAACACCAAAAGAAATTAACTAAATGAAACAAATAAAAACAATTTTCAGCATTAAATGACCTAATGAAAGTCGATAGACTGGTTAAATAAACAAACGAATCAATCCATTCTTGTTGTTGGAGCAGCTTCAAAAATATCTATATAAAGTAACTATATACTTTTTCCTAGTGGTGTAAATCTTTTGGTCAGAGCTACTGATCTATAAGAAGTCCAAGAACTAAGTAGGACTGCATCAAGCTAATGCTAACTGTAGATATTTTTTTACTTGGTAAAGCAACAACCTAATTTAGGTGCAAGGCCATTTTACATGCTCCTTATAACATTGGGTTCTTTTTGTTATCAGTGTTGCGCTTCACCCAGATGAGATATTTTCCGAGTTCATGAGCCCAGTTTGCCTGAGGCAGCTAGAGGTGAATGCAATTTATTTGACTTGGATTTGAACTCGTGCAATACGATTCCAGAGCACAAGTTTTTATCAGTGATCCTCCCTCGGTGTCAAATTCTAATTGTAGGACACTAAGCACGGCCTTAACTCTCCGAAATATAGATGTGCAAATTATGAAACTACATCTCAAAGATTGTAAAGGTTACAATAATAAAGATGAGGTCAACAGTCCAAGAAAAAAAAATAGATGTACAGACTATCAAACCTCATCAAAATGATTGTGAAGGTAACAATAATAATGATGACACAATCCGAAAAGTACAAGCATAAATTATCAAGCTTTATCTCAAGAATTGGAAAGATAACATTAACAAAGACGAGTACAACAGACCGAAAAAATAAATGTTTTAACTATCAAGCCTCATCTCAAGGATTGTTAACTTAACAATGATAAGAATGAACACAACAGTCTGAAAAATAGATGTATAAATTATCAAGCCTCATCTCAAGGATTATTAAGGTAACAATGATTAGGATGAAAACAGCAGTCTGAAAAATAGATTATCTAGCCTAACCTCAAGAATTGTTAAATTAACAATAAATATGAGGACAACGGACGGAAAATAGATGCATAAAATATCTAGCCTCATCTCAAGGATTATCTGGCCTCATTTAAAAGATTTTGATGGAAAGAATGAAAAGGATAGGGGCCACAATGAAATGCTGGATTTTACTTTCGTCAGATTTTTTGGGACAAAATTTACCAAAATTCCAGTATTTAATTTGTGAACTTAAAATGAAATTACAAATTAATTGATACAGCCAAAATTTAACTTGAGAAAAATAATGGCATTATTTTTGTTTAAATTAATCCCACCCCTTTACAGGGCAATGAAAATGATATTTTTTCTGCTGACAATAGGGCCTAAAAAGAGATAATAGTTTTAGGAATTTCAGAGGTGTTTCATTTAAGAGATCAACTTAAAGCAGTGGATAGGCAGTCATAATACGTGAGTTCGAATCCTAGTCATTCAGTTAAGGGTTCATATTTAGACTAATGCTCTTAAGTAAGTTATGAATCCCCACATTTCCTCCAGCCTAATATAGTTTAATACTGCACACCGTGGGCATTTATTTGCGGACATTTGTCCTCACCTTTGATAGTTTTCTCATTCCTACCAAGAATAGGATAAAAGTCCGCAAATATAGTCAATAGACAGATTATTAAGCCTCATCTCAAAAATAAAATACAATGCACATTTTTTCATTCAAAAACAAAACTACGAGGGGAAGAAAGAACGCTTCTCAAAAATTATTATTCTTAGCATCGAATGACCTAAGAAGGCTGGCACAAAAAAGATAAAAAAAAAACAAAACAAACAAATACCATTTATTTAACGAGTTATTTTTTCTAGTTTAACACTGAGGAAATAAAAAAAAAACACTTTAAAATATTTTCTTTAAAAAATGAATGAATAAAATATTTACTTACCACAATCGGAGAATCTGAGGATTGACCGGTCTCTCTTCTTTTTGGCCACCGACAACGTCCACAGCTGGACAAGCATGACGAACAGCACAGTGTATTTCATTTTAATTTCAGAACTTAAAAGAAACAATGCCGAAATAAAATTCAAGCAATATTTATTTTCCTTTTAATAAAATCAATTAACAAATTGCTATATTCAAAAATTAAAACTATATCTATAAATCTATTTCTCTCTATATGTATCTATGAATAAATATATATATCTATATTTCAGACTATTTTTCTGAAAACATTCCTTGATTCTGAAATTTTAAAACGACTAGTTTCATATCACGTGGTTCTTAAAAAGATGGTGTTTTTGGTGTAATGTTTGTTAAAGCAAAACCTTTTCGAGATGAGGTGGTCTTGCAAAATAGTTTAAAATGTATTGATTTCTATTATATCGTTCATGCCTTTTTCCAGGTTCAATATTACTATCCCTTTGATGAGTGACGTGTGCCAGAGAATGGTGAAGCTTTTTACAAGGAGTATTTTTTGTAGAAAAAAAAAACATTCAAATATACACAAACCACCTTTTTACATTCTACGTGAACATTTAAATTTAATATAATTATTTCTAGTAACCGGATTAAAAAATGTTTAAAAAGAGTTTAAGATTTGAATTTTGTAACCAAAAAAGCATGTTTCTATATGTCCCGAAGTTTGTTTAACAAATAAGTTACGTTTAAAAAATAGATTATACAAATAAATATATATAAATGCGTGTGTCTGTGGGTATGTTTGTAGTAAACGAACTAATGTTTTGGAAAATAAAACAAAACAGAATCAAGAACGTGTCTTGTTTATAGTAAAGAAAGCTGTTTTTTAGACTAATTTCTCCAGCCGCTAAAAAAGAGTAGCTCTCCGTATTTTTCTACTCCAGTAAGTGAATGAAGAGTCGAGTAAATGAGAGAAAAAAAAAACGTGGGTCCTTTTTTTCTTTTTTTTACTACGAATGCTGTCAGCTTGAGGGAAGAAGTAACGGAGGAGGGTAAGAAAATAAAAAGTTTCTCGCTTCGTCGACCGTACAGGTTGCGATTGGCGATGGGCTGACTGTGGCCACGTGTAGGGAGAGAGAGCGACTGAGAGACAGAGAGAAGGAGAGAGAGGCCACCACCCCCCGCTACTTAAGATAAGTAGAATGAATTACTATGTGTGGCACGGTATTTATGTAGATTTTCTGTAAGCTCTGGGTGGGTGGGTCCTTTAGACACGTACGAAAAAAGGGATCCTGGCTCTAAGTGATATTTCAGGTGATCAAAATAAGTAAATCTACTAAGGAATATTCAAGCATCTTTTGTTGGGTTGTGGGGGGGTTGATATTTATTAATTTTTTTTAAATTTAATTTGATATTTTTTGTTTCACCCTTCGAACCCTCACTTATCAAAATAACCAAGTAGTCACTCAGAGCTGTTACATTTGAGTAACATATCAAGATCAAAATATTGGTGTGTATTATTTTGCCTTATATCTTTAGGGCCGATTTATCTATCTTTTAGAGTTTAAGGGGTTAAATATTTCCTAAGGAGCTAACATATTCAATTAAAGAAAATAAAAGGTATAATTATTGTTGAATAAGACTGAAAAAAGAATTAATATATATATATACATATACATATATATATAAAACT
>JAUZSX010255700.1:0-15158 GCA_034780655.1 Idiosepius hallami
TCCTTATCATTGCTTTTTTCACAACGTTTCGGCCGATTAGCCCTTCGGCCTTCTTCAGGTGATAATATGTTTTTTTTCTAGTAATCATTTTGATGTTAAAACTTTTCTTTTGATTGGATTTTTTGATTACTGATTAAATAATAATAATAATAATAACACAAATCTTCAAGCCTCATCCCAAAGATTCCGAAATAATAAACTATTTACTTTTATTAGTAGTAATGAATTTGTCTTTTTATGTTTATCATTTTATTAAAATATGAATTATTTTTTATAGGTCAATAAATTTTGATGATTACTAGCATTGGTGATCTGTGGAAATAGTTGGTGTTTACTGCTTTTGGTGTTTTCCTGGAGGCACAGTGTACAAAGTTAGGGAGAAAAATTGCAGTAAGTACTGATATATATATATTTCTCTTTTAATCTTTCTCAAATGAGAAGGGTTTTTTGTTTTGTTTTTGTATTGTTTTTTGTTTTTTGGTGGTGATACAGGATGGCATTAATGGTTTTCTGAAGAAAAGTTAAAAATCTCAACACCACAAAATTAAAGAATGGTTATTAGAGTCCTATATGAGGGTGAAAAGGATTTTTTTTTATTGATTTTTTTTTGTATGTTGTATAGATTATTGGTTATTGATTAAAAAAGAAATGAACAAGGAAATACCATTATCAATAAGAATAATAATAAAAATAATAATAACTAGGGCTGTGACAATATTCTTTTTAAAATAAAATATGCTTTATATTCTCTTGATATGCTGGAAATATTCTTCAAGCAAATGCTTAAGAATACGCTTTTTTTCTAGGGAATATTAATTTTCTTTTTAGGAATATGCTTTTAGCAAAAAGCATATTCCTTTAAGAATATGCTTTTAGTTAAAAGAATATTATTTTTTTAAAAGACTATGGCTTTTGTTAAATGCAATTAAAAAAAATGATTTTTGTTAAAAGAATATTCTGTATGAAAAGAATATGCTTAATTAAAAAGAATATTCTTGTCACAGCTCCACTGATACAAATAACTTAGTTAAGGCAAACAAAGCAATATATTTTAGAATATACTTCTGATCTCATTTTTGTCTGGCAACATCTAACTCACTACTGCTAGAAGCATTTTTAGAACAAGATATATTTCAAATCTGATACAATTTGAATCTACAAAATATCCAAAACACCTGATATGAAAAACAAGTCCTTTAAAATATTGTAGCTAATACAAAATAAAGCAAAAATAAGAATACATCACAGATATAGAAATTCACTTGGCAGAGGACAATAATTAAAAGTTTTTAACTTTCTTCGTTCCATCCCCCAATTCCCACCAAACACAAAAACAAGGCCAACAGTGGCTTTGGTTCCTGGCCTTCTTGTTTTTAGAATTACAAATCAAGAAGAAAGAATTCTCACCCATTCTTCAGACAATAACTGATTTGTTTTGGGGTTATATAACAGATAGAAAACAACAATAGAAAATAACCATTGATTTTAAAATCATTTGTGCACTTAATTGAAAGAATTGTAAGATATAATGGGGGGGGGGCGATGTGCAATTAAAATCGTAGAGAGGAAGGCCCTGAATTGGTGCATATCCTCTGATGATGACCCTAAGACTTACGTAGTTGATTATTTTAACTTTTATGATTTGAATTGCTTGAAGACCGTCAAAGAGGTATTATGCCGATAGGATGAGAGGAATTTTGAAAAAGCTTCCTTTTTGGTAATTTTTAATTACTTTTACAGTAATTTCCTTCTAGAAAATGATAATTCAAAATTTGTAGGTAAAATATTGGAATGATTTTTTTGTTTTGTGTTTAACGGCATATCAACCTTTATTGGTCATTTTTATGCCCAAAACATTTACTTTTGATTTGATTTGATAAACACTATTTTATTCGCACATAGTTTTTTGAATAACACAAGTTACACTATTTAATCCATAGCTGGAGAGAAAATGGGGATTCATACCATTCCCAAAGGTATTAGTCGACATGCGAATGTAAACGGAACAACTTGGATTCAAACTCGTGTACTATGATTCCGTTTCTGACCTCCTATCCATTGAGCCAGGTCGACTCCCCCTTATTGGAATGAAAAAGTTAGTTCAAATGTGATTTTTCATATAGAAAGATTTTATTGCTTTGGAATTTATTGGAAGAAAATAGTTTTTAATTGTAATATTTTAATCAATTTGTTTGATTGATTTGGATTTATATAAAAAAAAAGAATAAAAAAAATGAAGCTTAATTAAAATATTATTTGTTATAAAACTAGAAAGTTAATAATTTTGTGATTTATTCATTTGATTTCAGTTCAAGACCATTTTTTTATCATTAATGAAACCAACATTTTGAATTACTTTTGAAGTTGTTTTGCAAAAAACAAAAATCACAGTTTTAAAACTTTGAATCAAAATATGTCATCATTTTTGATTGATTATAAACTAAATTTTATGATTGTTCATGGCGTAAAATTACCTCAAAAGGTTAAATACCATGAAAAATACACACACACACACACACTAAAATATTTAATGAAATATTTATTGCTTTTATGGAACAAAAAAAAATCATTGGTATAACTTTTGAAATTATTTGATCCAAAATATTGGATCAGTTTCTGCATTCAGAAACAAACAAAAAAAAATTTCTTAAAATATCAATAACTTTCAGAATAAACTCTTCTTATTTTCAACTTTTTGAATAAAAAAAAACCTCAATTAATGGTAAATCAGATATGTCTTTGATTTTTACAGGTTTTAGTATTGCTTTAGAATTTGGACATTTTATTTTGGGATTTGAAAATAAAAATAAATTATTACCATGTTAATGGGATAATATTTCAGTATTTACCTTTTTTTTGTAATGAAATGGTATTTTGTCCCGTTTTAACTTTTTGCACACATAAAAAAATGCTCTCCAGTGGCTGAAATGAAAAAATGATTTGTACCTCATTTTTTTTTGTTTTTTTTTTAGTTTGTTTTTTTTTAGTCATATATTTAAATAAAATTTTTATAAATTACCAGGAAAAAAAAATTACTACATGTTTTATTCATTTTTAACCCCCCAATTCTTTATTTTGGGGGAATCAGAGTAAAAAAAAGAAATTAAAGAATTTTTCTTTTTGTTTTGACTTTTGTTACTTTTTGGTTATTATTGCTTATGGAATGTAAGGTATTTGGATATACATATACACATCAAAAGGGACAGATAAAAAGATAGATATTTTCAAAAAGAATATTGATACAAAATAAAAATTTAAAAAAAAACTTTTCATATAAACATTTCAAAATGACCATTGAATTTTCAGAATATTAAACAAAAAACTAGAATGATATACGCATTGAAAATAGAAAATATAGAAACAAATTTATAGAGATTCTTCAGTGTTGATTTTTAAGGGATTTTTAATCCTTAAAATTATTGCTTTCTGAATATTTGGGAGAAAAAAAACAAAAAAAACAAACAAATTCAATGATTTGAAAATGTTAACTTTGGGAATAACTGAAATTTCTTATAGCAAATGTTAATTTAAACTTGAAACAAGGTTGTAGAGATCAAAAATTTTTAACAAAATAATATTTTAATTTGTTTTGTATATATTGTAAATATGGCTCCCATTACAAACAGATCATAGGAACCGTTATTGGCTATTTATAGGGAAAAGTTATTTTATTGTATGTTTGGTACCACTTAATATTAATGTCATCATTCAGCTTTTTGCTACTATTTTAAAACAGTTAAATGATATTACAAAAAAGTCATGTAAGTACATTGAAATCCAACTTCTACATGACATTCATTATTTAAGTTAGGAGAAAGGGCAGCAAAGGTGGTAAATGTTTGGACTCTGGAATCATATTAAATAAGTTCAAATCCCAGTCAAAACCATTGCATTTACCTTTAGATGCCACGCACCGATGGGGCTTGTTTACTTGGGAAAGTAACTCATCTAGATGAAGGACAATACTGAATAAAAAAAAAGGATATAATGAGCACTTAAAATGGACTTGTGCTAAACTTTGGTTGATAAATATGTCCTTATTTAAGTTAATTATTTATAGAAATATGATTGAAAAAAAGATTTTAACAAACTTTATTCAAGTTGTAAACATTTGTATGAATAATAACAATAATAATATTAGTGAAAAATATCTATTCTGAATGAAAAATAATGAAATCTTAAACAAATGCTTGTCGGCCTGTGAAAAATTTATAAAAAAAAAAAAAAAAGAACAGAATATCACAGTCAAGACCAAAATATTTCTACTTATTCAAAACCACCAAGTGAAGGATTTCTTTTCTTGTTTTTATTTTTCATTTTTTTTTTTTCACCTTTAATTCAAGAGCATGCTGAAAAATTCACAACCCACTTCCAAAAAGACTTGTACCAAATTTTTGTTGCAATTGCTCATTATTTTCTTTTTTTAAACAATCACTATTTATGACCCTCTTATAAAAATATAGACTACATAGTTTCTGTCTATGAATTCTATTTGCTTTTCTTTTTCAAATCAATTGATAGGTTTTTATGTTCTTTGTTTAGTCATTCATTCATTTATATATAATTGCTCATTTTTCGGATTAAATTGCATTTTATTGTAGTTTCAGTTAATTGTAAATTAAATTTTATTTAACTAGATAGAATTTGTAAAAGTCTGCTACTCATTTCTGTACATCAGCTCTTTGATAAGTGTTAGTCAGTTAACTCTTTATCAATTCATTCAAGAGAGTATAAACTCTTTTTCATTTCTCTATTTAAAATATTAGTCAATTATCTCTTTGTCTATTCATTCAATAGATCTGTTCAGACATTTACTATCATATCTATAAATCTATTAGTTAAAGTTAATTGTCAGTTCTTTAGTTGCTCCTTAATGAGTCTACTAGTTGATTCAGTCTTTTTCATTCCCTACACTTTTACAATTACTGTTATCAATAAAGAAATAAAATGTTAATTTGCATCAAAGTGCAGTGAAATTATCGAGAAGATTTCTTTATGATTTGAAGTCTTTTGTTGTTGGGTAGAAAACTTATCAGCTGCCCTACTCCTTCTCTTCCATTTCAAATAATTATTGCTTAGTCAATAAAACTGGAATGTGAAAATGTAAAAAAGTTTTGGAGTCAAATACCCTTTTTGTCAGGCTGTGACAACCTGGCATCATTTCAGGAAAGAAACAGAAAAAAAAACAGTTATAAAAACAATTCACAGATGATGGGCCATGTTGGATATAATAAAAAATCTGCACAAAACCTTTTGTAAGCAGGGTCATTTTTAAAGGCGAAGGCTTGATTTGGGATTATGGTAATTAATTAAATTAAATTCTTACAATCTGTTATAAAAATTGCTATTTGAAAAAAAACCCCGAATAACAGAATTTAATATCTGACTAAATAAGTATTTACTTGTTTTTTTTTTCCAATATTTTTGTTATATAATTTAAAAGGAAAAAAAGGTTAAATAAATCCACCATATTATGGATATACAATTTTAGAATATTACAAAGAAATAATGTAGGGTTATTTTTAGTAATTAAATTATTATGCTGATTTACATCTTTTACATTCATGGTCATTTGACTTGCAGATTGATTTTTTTCACTTTTCTTAAGTTAAACAGTAGCAATAGTATTTCACTGTGACCAGGATTAATGGAATCCATACCTTTCTCAAGGGTTTTACATTAAAAGTTAATGTAACAGTCAAAAAGGCAATTTAACTTGAATATTATTATAATTCCAAATTTCAAGCTTATTGGTTCTATGCCGTTCAAACTTGCTTCAAAATGTTGAAACCCTTCCTGGTTCATGCTAGGTCATTAAAACATCTAGCTATTTTATTATGGGACCTGAACCCCCCTGTAATGGACTCTTCCATGCACATAAAATACCAAGAGTGTAACTCTCTAAGAAAGAAAAGATGATTAGCAGCAGACAACTAGCAGCAGACTAATCAGTAAAGGCCTTACTTCTGTTTTCAAATGGCAGACAAACAAAAGCTTGTCCTAGTCTCTCTCTTTTTCTATGCAACTTTTTACTCAATACTATAATCGAAACTGACTTCCGACTTTTTCTTGAATGGTCACACACAACATCTTTTCTTATTCACCGTGAATTAAAAGTATATATAAATGATTAACAAAGTAAAACTATAGGTCATTATTCCAATTATTTTGATTTTTAGTCTCATATTCATTGTTATATTTATATATTTGGACCATGTTTTTATGGACCAATGTGGTTAGATCATTGGGGAAAAAAATTAAAGAAATATAACAATAAAGATGAGAATAGTGGTCCAAATAATCTGAATAATAATAATCAAAGCTCATCTCACAATTTAAAGACTGTTGATCTTTCTAAGAAAAATATGGCTTGAATTTAAAAAAAAAAAAAACGTAAAAGATTATAAGATGAAGAGTCAATTGCCTTAATCGTTTCCCTCCCACCGGGATATTTCTAATGAAAGATCTTTAAAAAGAATATTGGATACGGCAACAAGGAACTCAAATACAATAGCACTTCTATGCAATGGGATTCTTAGACTTGACACTTTTAAGAAAAAGAAATTATAAATCCCTTAGAAATCAGAGACATGAAGCCCTAAGAAATATCGATTCAAAACAGAATCGTTCAAGTCGGTGCTTGATACCTGGCTGAAGTCTGTACCAGACGAACTTCAGATCCCCGGTTATACCGCTATGTGACACAGTGAATCCAATAGCTTACGCCACATGCTTGTCTGTGTAAAGAGGGACAGCGAAACAGTCTATTGATCCGACGCCGCCTATACCGTCCCAACTGGAGGCCGCTTGCCGCAGTGACCTTGGAGGGCTCTGACCACCGAAAAACATCACAAATTCACAAAAAAAAAATATTGGGGGTACCCATGCCACTGAATGACCCTGCTAACAATCTTAGGCATTAAAAATATTCTTTTAACATTATCAAAAACAAAAAAATGTATTTGAATACAATGATGCAGAAGTTATAATTTAAATTCCTAAAAGAACAAAAATTTATCAGAAGATCTGAAACAAGCCCTTCAATAATTTATAATGGTCGATCGGTAAAAAAAAAATAATGATTTTTCTGGAAAATTAACAAATTGCTTAGAAAACAAACAAAAAACAGAAACAAATAAATAATATTTAAATAAACAGCAGTTCTTGTTGATCACTCAAATAAAAAAAAATATGGAAAATAAAAAAAGTTTTCTGGAATTCAATCGAGAAACATTAAAAATAAAAAATAAAGCCAAAAGCATTTTTTTTTAGATTATTGTGACTTTTGATTTCTTATTCTTTGTTATAACCAATGTGAAGACAAGAACCAAAGTCAGAATAATCCAAATAATACTAATCCTCAAGCATCATCTTAAAAATTTAGACAAATGAAAATATAATCTTTGAAAAAAAACAAATTAAACATTCACCATAGCTGTAACAATAAAATCACTAAAGAGATATGAGTGGTCAAATATTATGGAATGATTATTATATACAAATAATAATAATAATAATAAAAGCAATAATTATTAAAATGATAATAATAAAAGCAATAATGATTAAAATGATAATAATAAAAATAATAAATGCCTTGGTTAACCCTTTCATGACAGTGGTGTTCATTTAGCCTTTATATATAAAGAGCATTAAAAAAAAATTTAAATTGAACCTAAAGTTACTTTTTGAATATTTGAGTTTCTTTTTTCAACAATTTCAGATTTATTTATTGCAAAGCTTTATCAGCTTAGACGCTTAAACAGAAATTTGAGTTCATTTTTCCTATTTTCTTTCTTGTCTTATAATAATTGGTTCTTTCTAAGTAAAGTTTTTTGAACAAACAAAGTTTACAATTTGAATAAATTTACAGGTAATGTCTACTGAAAATTTGTCACTAAATACAAAATACAAAATTGGGAAAATGCCCTTTGTCCAAATAACAGAGTTTTGATTTATTTTTTTTTTTATTTCTGTTTTTATTTTTATTTTTTATTTTATCTACCTTAAAAAATTATTTCATGAAATTTGATAAGATTATATTTGTATTACTTTGTTTATAATTTGTCGAAATACTCTAAACAATACAAGCAATAAAGTAACATCTCAAATATTTCCTCAAAGAAATGTTGTGTATATAACAATAAATATAAAAACAACAATTAAGATAGTCTTAATATTGATTATCAAGCCTTATCAAAAGATTAATAAGATTTTAGTTACTAACAAAATATTCAAAGATTGAAATTTGTATCACCAACAAAAGGTGGAGTCACAATGTGAAAAACAATTGTTTTAAATTCATTCAATAATCATTAAAATAATTTCTTGTTATATTCTACCACTTTAATGAAAGGGTTTACAATTCATTTTTATTTTGTTAATGAAATGATGAAGAGTTCATACAGCAATATTTGGTTCACTGAGGTCAAATGTCTGGCCCATAAAGTTGGATCAAATACATAGTTTAAAGACATAAGTGAAAAACTCATTTGAGTATGGATCAAAGACAGATGTCTATTTGTTGGGTTAAGGACTCAACATTAGTCTTATATCAAAATCGCAAGTTAAATACATAATCTTTCTCTATTAAAATTTAATCAAATGATATGAAGTACTTTAAAATAAAAACTAACCAGAAGAATTAATTACATGACTTCTATGTTTGATGTCATTGAATCTCAGAAAAATTTTCATTAAATCAATGGGTGGATTCCACAAAGCTACTGATATGATAAATTTTCTTGGAATTTTCAGTTAAGTTTTTTGATAATTGTGGTGAATAGCTTATTTTGTATGTTGATTATGTATTAGTGTAAAAAGTGTAAAAGATAAAGTGAGAGAAGAAAGGAGGAAAAGAGAGGGAAGGAAAGAGAGAGAGAGAAAATATTTTTTTGATGACTATGATTGGAATCATACTAGTTGAAATGAAACCGATTGACTCAGTCCGACCAATAATAAATCTAAGATCAATTTATGCAATAAAAATTGACATAAAAACCATTTAAAGACTTGAAAATCTATAGAATACTTGTCTATTTGAAAAAAACTATCGGATTAATTCATGGGTATGCATATTTTTTATACAATGTGATACATGCATTGTCATGTAACCTCATTTTCTAAGGAGGGGGGTATGTACTTTTTTTTTTTTTTACAAAGCACTCTTATAGTCAATATCATTTTATATTGTCATACCAGAAAAAGTAGTTGTCTGTCAATAACAGCCTTTTTTTATGATTGTATTAACATTCTCTGTTTAAAGGTCTGACAGTTAAAACAACAGCGTTACTCATTTGGAATGATTTCAAGGTATTACCACTCTACTGAAGATGTTGCTTCAGAAAGCAATTTAATACTTTCAATACATTTCTAGATGCAATTTATCTTATAAATTGCTTTAGAGTTAGCAAGTCAACCCAGAGCAACTCAAACGAAAAAGGAATGAAGAAAGAAAGGCAAAACTCAAAGCAATTTATGGCTCAAAAGTCCAGTTTTCATTGTGAATGCAGCATAGATGCCAACTAACTAATAAAGATGAAAGGGAATAAATACAATTAAGCAAATATTCATTATTAACTGAAATCCAGTCTAAGGTTGGATTAGGTCTCTTTGTTTTCTATCATTTCTACCCATATGATTATCTAATACAAAAAACATTTTTCTGACAGAAGTTGAACTCTTTTCCAATTGATTTCAGGCAATTCCAACTTTTCTAAAAGGTGTTAAGCCTAATGAATCAATCACCGGAGAAATGGAGACAAAAAATGTACATTATTATAAAACTGTACATTTTGAAATACTAGTAAATAGAAGTCACAGACTTTTGTTGTTTTTCTTTTGTTTTTTTTTACTATTTTTAGATAATTATTCTAATTAAATGATTTTTTGGGGTTTAACAAAAAAAACATATCTTTTTTGTAATCTAAGAGGTTTGCTTGCACAATCTTTTTGGATCTAAACTTTGTTCTTATCAAAAACTTGGGTAAAAGTTAACATCCAACTGCAAAATTTAAATCACTTTGATCAAACTCAGTAATTATTTAAAAGAAAATATTAAACATTTTGTTTTTATGAAAAACTATGGTTTTCAAACAAATATTCATTCTATTTACATGATGTTTTACAATGAACGTTTTTTTTTTCAAATATTGTTGAAATGAAAGTTTAAGAACTAATTTTAAAAATTCATTTTATTAAATGACTAAAATGAATAGAGACTAAAACTAATTTACAATATGTTTTTCATCTGAAAATTGATTTAATTCGAATTGATTAAAATCCATAAGAAATTGTATTGCAATTAAAGAGTTTTTATTATTGGGTTGGATTTCTTTGTATTTTGGCATATCAAACTTTACTGTGATTTGGTGCCAGGAACCATATTTCTGAACAATATTTTTAAGGAATTGTGATAAAATGATTAATGAGAAGAACACAAAAATAATTTATAGAATGAAAGAAAAAACCAAGAGTTTTATTCTGTTCCTATAGGTCTGTAGGTAAATATTACTGTTGGGGTGTTATCCCTAAAACTCGGATAATAGACTTCCTGATGTCACTTCCTCCAACCAGAATCTGCTTTGAACAGTCTGGATCTTAGACTCACAGAGAGTTGCTTGTAACATCACTTTTGTGCTTTAGCTTGAGTGGAGTTCCCACTCAGTTAACAAGAAGAAAATTGCTCTAAAAGTAATTGGAATTTATCAAAAAGGTAACTTTTCGAACAATTTTCATCCAATCAGCATACTACTTAACTGAATCTATGAATGTTTTGGGTAATCCAGCATTAGAACCTAACATAGCCTTTCTTTATTTTCTGTTTACATTATTTTCATTTCACTGTTTCTGCATATTCTTATCTTTCCTTAAATATTTCAACATAATAATTACTAACAGTGATTTGAACTTGTTTCTGTAATAACTTACTCCTGTATTTAATCATTTAGTAAATCTTTAAAAATATCCATTTAAAAAGGTAGTAAATCACCATTAATCATTAAGGTGACTGAAAGAGTTTACACTAAAAAGAACCATTAAATTTTTAAATGCTTGACATAAAAATTATCTAAATAATCATTTTAATAATTATTTAAGTATTTGAACTTTCAATCTTGGCTGTTTGTTTTAGATAGTATAAACTAAAAAAAAAATGGAAACATGAAGGTTCTTAAACATGCCAAGAAAGTTAACAAGTCATACTTGAAGAAGGGTTAATCGACTGTGTTGTTGTGTATATAAAGACAAAGATGAGAACAAAAGTTCAAATCATCTAATCAACTCTATGTTTCATCCCAAAAGCCCAGAAAAATAAATTAAATATATAACAACAAAGATGTGAACAATATTCTGATTAATCTAAATAATGCTTAATATCAAGCTTCTTTTACAAGGTTTAGACAAACAAGAACAAACAACTATGTAGATAAATTTAAAAGTTAGATGTCTGTTTTTCCTGAAATTATTTAATGGACAAATGGATTGTATTTGCATTTCTATTTTTCTAAAAAATAGAGTATAAGCCAAAAATAATCATTTTACTTATTTTTTTTGTTTTTTTTTAAATTGTTTTCATAATTTGTTTTATAAATAAAATGACATAGAGAAGAAAAAAGGTGATCACAACATCCCTTTTAAAGGGGTCTAAACATTATTTACTAGATCAAAGATGCATTCATATGTAAGTATATATACATGAATTATATGTATACATATGAATATATTCATGTGTGTGTGTGTGAGTGTATGTGTGTGTGTGTGTGTGTGTGTGTGTGTTTATAGAGAAAATCTTCATTTAAAGCATAGCGGAAATAAAAATTTGGAAAATTTTTATACAGTTCTTCACCTGATATTAAAAAAAAAACCATCAGGTAAATGGAAAGGATCCCCAAAAAGATATATAGACAGAAAGATGTCTTTATCCTTTAATCAAAAATGTACATACATGTGTGTGAATGTATGTATGCATATATTGTGTGTTTATACGTATAGTGCCAGAATACTTCTTAGCCAAATAAAGGTATTATATATATAGATAGCATGTTTACAATTCACGTATACTTTTTGAGTATTTATATAGATAAAAAATAGAAATGAAAATAAAAATAAATTTTTTATGTAAGTATTAATTTTATTTTGAGTTTCAGGTTGCAGACTTGTTTGAGTTCTTTATCAAAAGTAAAATTGATAAAGAACTTTGGCTGGTTCGGAACATGAAGCTCAAAATAAAATTTATACTTTCATAAAAAAATGTATTTTTATTTTTATATCTATTTTAATCTATCTATACCAACCTAACAATCTATCTATCTATCTATCTATCTATCAGTAGAGAGATAGATAGCTTATATTTAAACTGAAAATATTGATTTATGTTCAGTTGCAGATCACAGAAAATTTCTATTTGTAAATAAAAACAAGGAGTGTTTGGTTCCAGTGTGGACATGAAGGGTGCAAAGGTTTGAGATCAGCTTGCTTTTCAGCCTTATAGTCAGCCATTTTAGCTACATGAAGAATAATGGAGGTAACTGATCTTGAAAATTCTCAACCATGAATGTTTAGACTTTTTATCAAACACCACTGAAACAATACATAATAGATAGATAATCATAAGGAAAAAGATTTCATTCAAAATCCTTTATATTTTTTTCTCAATTTCTCAATTCTATCACTTTATATACAGATAAATATTTAAAGGTTTTTTATGGTCCATTTTGATAATAAGACTTGCTAATTATCATTGATAAGATATATAGGGATCAAAGTATAGATAGTATAGAAGTTGTCCCCAAATGCTATAGACTGTCAAAACTAGCTAATCATCTATCTATACCTGGACACACACACATACACACACGCACACATATACATATATATATATACTCACACATTCAACACACAAATATAAATGTATTTCGGCTGTAATTTTTAATTTTGGCATATTCAATAAAACAATATAGACATTGTTTTTTGTCAGATCACACTGTTTATTTGTGAATTGAATTTTCAGACTATTGTCCTTATCCTTATAACAATTAACTATCTTCAAAATGTTTTGGCATATGAACTCTTTTACCTTCTACTGGTGATTGAACTTGGGTACTTTCATGCCATAGAAACTGTTTTTTTTTTTTACTTGTGCTATGGTTCCTACCCCTGTAAATTAAATAAAGGGTTAAATTCAAAGTTCTGTGAATGCTCTCAATCACAACAGGAAGATCCCCAAGCTTAATCAGCTGAAGAAGGTCAAAGAGTTTATGGGTCAAAACGTTGTGAAGATGACGATAATAAAAATAAGGATTGGGACAATAGACTGAAAATTGAATTCACAAATTGTCATGCTTTATCTTAAGGATTCCAATAAACAGTCAAATTTTTTTTATGGATGAATTATTCCTCTGGATGTTTTTTTTAAGCCTTTTTATTTGACTTCTATAATTATGTCAATATGAAGGTTTGGGAAATAGCTTCAAATTTTGATTTTACAACATAACCAGTCATTTACATAAAAGGGTTTACTATAAAACGGGATCCGAAATGGAGGTATCTATACTTTAAGGAGTCTAAGAGAAAATGGCGGGCTATGCAAGGAATTGTGATTTAATAATTATACCAAAACTTGGTAACCAAATATGCAGTTAAGAAGATTTTGAATCCTTGCACAAAATCCAAACCTTTTGGTTTTCTTATACATTAAATTAATTTTTAAAAAAATTACATTTGAAAAATCCTGCTTAATTTCAGTTACCTGATGGTATTGGTGAAAATTCTTTCGTTTTAATCCAAATGTAATATTTCATTTCAATGTAAACACAAAATTCAAAAAATATTTATGTTCTAGGGGAGCCATTTTGAACTATATTCTTTACATCACAAGCAAACAGCACAAATGGTTACATTTCAGGGGAATAGCATTAAGTAATTAAAAGTACTAAAAACTCATACAGAATCACTGGTAAAACACAAAGGCAATTATCTTACAATTTTTACAAGTTATAATTTTTAAATCAATCTAAAAAAAAAAAGAATTTTTGAAATAAGGAATAATCTGGTGGAATGTAAATAAATAGATTAATCAATTATAAATATATAAATTAAAGCATAATTTTGTTTTTGTGCAAAAGGATTGTTTTTTTTTCCTTCTACATTAAAACCAAAACAAATTTAACTTTTTTAAAAATTATGTTTGTTTAATTTTTAATATGAAAATTAATTTAAAAAAACTTTTAAAAATAAATTTTTACAGATCAAAAAATTCGAAATGAAAATCTAAAGTTTAAAACTATTTTTTTTACAAAGTTGAGTTTAAGCAAATCGAGACAACAAGGATAGCTGTCATCTTTTAAAACCAAATCTTTAATTTGAAATAAAGTTAAAACTGATTTAGTGCTGTTTTCTGTGGATACTTTGGGGTATACAGTTAATATTTTGGGAACAAAAACCAAATATTTTAAAAGAGGAGTCAAATATTCTTATGCACAGATAAGTATTGTAGAAGCTTATAACATCTATTACTTCAATATTAAACAACTGATAAGAATTATAACCATTGTTTTGTGAATGTATCAACCAATCTAAATGCGAATATATGCTGTGTACTATGTATTTGTTTCTGTAAGAATATTATATTCTACTCATGTTCATTGAAATGTGTGAAATGTAATAATTAAAGAGCTTAGGTCATATATATTTATATGTATATGATTTGCATTACTATGAGTATGTTTGAATAATTTGAAAGTTAATTATCCATTTTAATTTGGTAGTTAAATTGAGTAAATCTAAATATTTGTAACTGTGGCCAATTTCAGAACTTGAACCAACAAATTGGAAAAAATAAATTTCAATTTAAATACACAATTTAAAAATTTGGAACCGAAACATAAAAATTTATTGAAAAAAATTATTTCTAAAAAACTAAAATAAACACATGTTAAAAAGATACTTTTACTTGATCAGTGACTTGGAAACATAACCTCTTTATTCTGTTTATAATCTAAATAATATAACATTTTGCTAAAGCCAAGTGTTAAATTCATATCTCTGAATCATTTAGATATCTACATATTTTGATATCCATTACACATCTATCTATCTATCTATCTATCTATCTATCTATCTATCTATCTATCTATCTATCTATCTATCTATCTATTTATCTA
>JAUZSX010255809.1:0-15156 GCA_034780655.1 Idiosepius hallami
AATCCCTGAATCTATGTGCCATTCATAGACTGAAAGGCAGTTTGAATATAAGTATATTTATAAATGTAACACAAATTATGTAATTTTATTCAATGTTTTACTTGGCTTTTAAGCTTATGTTGGGGATTCATTTCTAAATATGATAAGTTGTTGTATATGTTAATGTTCTTCAATTCTAAATACCTGGGCCAAAATCAAGGGGATAAACCAATATTAAGACAATCCAAAACAATTCAAAATTGTAATTATCTAGACAAAATCATTATTTAATAAAATATTTTTGTAATTCCCGCTTGACAAATTAAGCTACAAAAGTTATTTTTCTAAGACTTAAGATCATTTTGAAACTCAATTTTTATATTTCTAAAAAAGTTGACACTTTAATTTTTTTTTATTGAAAACTATTTTTATCTAAAAATAAAAACATAATAGAATAAATATTTTTAATTTAATTAAACATTTGAAAAAAAAATTTCTTTCAAACTAAATTTTTCACACTTTTGTTAATTTATTAAAAAAATATTAAAAACAACATCATTAATTTTTCAACAAATCAGTAGACTACCGGTCAAAAAATATTTAGTTGAACAATAAGAACATTTTTTGTGGCATTTTTGAAGATTGATTGGTTGATTGGCCTAACAAAAAGCTGTATGGTCATTTAAGGCCGTGTGCTTTTTTGTATGAAGTTCTGTTTTAATGATATAGATATTCTTCACTTTTTAGTGGGTCAAGATGGCTTTGGAGAAAGGTTTTATTTATTTATATATAATGTATAAGTTGATGCAGTTAGTTAAAATATATTTAACTGTGCAGTTTTCTTGGCAGTGTATGCATTCTGGTGTTTTTTTTCATTTCAATAGGAATGAATGAGTGATATTTGTGTGCCCTGTTCTTATTTTTGCTATGCACCTATTCTTTTTAATGACTTACAAAATAAATTATTGAGAGACAGCTGACCTCTTGTAATAAGTATATGCTGGGACCTAACCCAGGATGGAACTTCTGATATGACTGTAGCAACACCTTCTCTATACAGGTGTTGATTATAGATCCTAGGAATTAAACATTGATCTAGTGTCTATAACTCTCATTTCTTTTTTACTTATAAATCTTGGATGTACTCACTTATAGCCTCAAACAACCCTGTCCTAGTTATTTCAAAAACTTGCCTAAGTTCTCATTTTATTTCATTAACCTTTTCTTTTATTAACTTGAAATTAGAATAGTATCAATTATTAATTGTTTGAAAAAAGAAATAAACAAACAGCCCCCCCCTAAAAAAACAAACAATTAAAACAATGCAACATTTTAAATACTCACCACCTTGCCCATCTCTATCATATTTCCAAAATAGGCAGTTGGTGTAGGGCCCTTAATTCCATATTCATCAAAAAAGCTAAATGTTATTCTGCCATACCTAGATGATAGAAAACAAAAATGGTTCCATTCCAGTTAAATATTTCCACATGAAACTGCTTTCTTTCAGACACCTGTCTTTTAATAGTTTACTAAATAAGAATTATGAATGAAAAGGACAAAGGTCTTTAGTGTAAAATAAATGCGAATGATTAAGAAAAAATGTTGTGTTAAAAATTATTTGCTAAAATATTTTTTTTAATAAAAAATTTTGAAAGTGAATATAAATAATTATTTCTTATTCCGGTTTTTAATGGTTTTCTAACATAAAAAATAATGTTGTGTTTTGAACGCAATTTTTCAAAATTCTCTTTAAAGTCGACATTTTACTGGATTTAAATAATTTTTTAAGTGATTATCTGAGTATATTTTTGTTGTTCTTTAGAAATCATTTCTTTTTTAGACTTATATTTTTTAAAACTTTTTTTTTTATAAATTAGATAAATTTGAATTATTTTTAAAATTGAAAAAATGGTGTATGCATTACAACTTTTTACTCGATTTGTAAAATATAGATTGAAAAATATTATTACAGTTTGATTTTTTGTTGTACAACTTCTGAATTTTTTGGTTGGGACAGCAAAAGTATTTTGCTAAAAAAAACTATAGTTCTAATGTTTTTTTTTTTTAAATTTACTTCATATTTTTTGTATTTTGCAATAAAAAATCAGTTAGAATTATAATTAATAATTTTGAACATAATTAAGGATTTCTTAAAATTTATTTTTCAATTATTTTCATCTGTGTATGCTATAAATTCAAAATAGTTGTAGATATCTTGAATTGTACTAAATGTTCTTTTGTACTTTTTTATTTAAAAAAAGTTGTAATTAGTTAAAAAATATTTAGTTTTTCAAAATATCAACTAAAAATCAGACATTTTTAATACAGCAGTCTAGAGAAACTCATTTATGCAAATTTAATTCTTTGAAACCGAAAATTAGCTACTGTTTAAGAAAGTTTAATGGGCTGATCTAATTTCCCTTTGGTCTAGCCGTCAAGGCCTTCATAATTTAGAAATATATCATGATCTTATCTTAAAGAGTTTCAGTTCACAAAATTTCTAATACATTGGTTTAGATTTAACTTTGTAAAGAAATCACACAAATATGTATTTAAAGACTACATTTTTATTCATAATGATTGAATTAATAATTTTAAAAAAATTATGTCATAGGTCTTAGTCATTTTTTTAGAAATATTTTTAAAGTTGAATGTCTAAGAAAAGTGAAAAGAAAAAAAAAAAATATAGCCCGTTTTCAAGCATTTATTATGATAATTTCCTCTAACTTTTTGCAAAAAACTACAATTTGTCCCGAGATTAGGATTTAGACCTATTTTAAATTATGGATTTTAATTTATTTTTTCCCATAAATGCTTAAATGTTATGGGGGTCGAAAATATGTGGTGACGCCTACATTCCAGTATATATTTTTTCAAATCAGGGACAAGTCTAAGGTCAAGAGAATTTATGATAAGTAATGTTTATTGTATCTCTGTGTAAGAATCTCACACAAATATTTATTTCATTTTAGATATTTTTACATAAAATTTTAGTTTAAAAGTAGTTATTTTTTTTAAACTGGAGTGGGGGTAGGAATACAAAGTTCCAGGAATATCGAAAAATAAACAAACTTAAAGAATATAAAAAGTTTAAAAATGAATGCGTTTTTTTTTTTTTTTTTGACAAACTTAAAAATATTAAAATAAACACACAAAATCTTTTTTTACAACTAAGAAAATTCAAAAGAGTTTTTATTTAATCAAGGTTTAAAATTTCTAACTTTGTAGACTTTTTTCAAACTTCTGTGCATCCTTTTTTTAAAGGGAAAAAAGATTTTTAAAAAATTCTTTTATCCGTTATCTTCAAATTCACTTTCGTCCATTCATCTGTCTACATCTTTTTTAAAAAAAGCACAAACCTTGAAATTTTTGAAATAATGCACAAATTATTAAACATGATATCAGTAAAAAAGTACCAGAGTTTTTTTGAAAAATTCAGTTGCTCCTCTAGGGGAATGTTTTGGGGGAAAAAAATCGCTAAAACCGCTAAAAACAACAAAAAATGACAAAAAGTAACACTTGTGTGCTTATTACAAAAAATTGTTGTCTTGGTTTTTTTTTTATACAACTTTCTGAAAAGTTGTAACTGATTTCTATATAATTTTGTTGGTACTTTGGGATAACTCTTGGTTGTCCCCCGGAGGCTCTTGTGGGGCTAAAAACACCTTTTAGATGTCTATTATATCATATTTGTCAAAATTTTTATGTGTATGTCTATTTAGCAGTTTTGCATGGTGCTGAACTCAAATTTACACATTTAGGCGTGAAATGGCACTGTTTGTCCATGTTTTTTTTAAAGAATACAACATCAAGGATCAAAGAATTAGCATAATGTTTAATTAATTCATCTTCCCCAAATATAATCCAAATTATTCAACAGCCCTGCTCATTTAATCTTTCCAGTTCAGTCTTATTTCAGCCTTCCAATCAACATAATATTTATTTTGATTCTATTAATTGATTCTTCCATCCTCAATTCTTTCTATTTTTTTTAAATTAAAAGATGAACAAAACCCCCTTAATTCCTGTTTCTTCTATTTCTTTCCTTTTCTACAACTTATTTTATAAGCCTATAATCTGGTCTCGATTCATTATTCCGTTGATTAATCAATCCATTGTATGGGAAGGGGTTCTTCTCTCTGTCACAAAGAAAGAATAATTAATGGTGCTAAATTGAAAGCTATGGCGTGAAAACATTACGGCAACAAAGGGGGACTTAAGTGTTATCACTGTGCAAAAATTAGACACGTTAAGCGTGACTGTCAATTGCTTAGGGAAGATACAAAAGAGAGTGTCAAGTGTAACCATCTGAAAAAGACAGCTTTCTTCACTAAGAAAATGAAGGGTGACTTAAGAGATTTTATCAGTTAAGGTTGTTGAACTTTTTACACATCATGCATTGTTGTCTATTATGATAATAGGAAATTCATTAAGTTCAGAAAATTGGATGTAACAGAGAAAATAACCCTTGGTGACAGTTTTCTTTTAAGAACATTAAAATTGAAAGTGAGTGTTAAGATGATGGTTGTACCAGACACGTAATGTTCCTAAATTTTCTTATGACTTATTAAGAGTGTCTAAAGCCACTAAATCTGGAAAGACATGCCTATTTACTGAAGAGGAGAGTTGGCATAGACATTTTGGCCACTTTGGAGTAAAGAATTTGCAGAAATTAGTAGTAAAAGACCAATTTGTAACTGGTTGTTAAGCTTTAGTTCAACAGCATCACATGGTGTGAAGGACTTGTTAACTAAATTTAGACATCTTGTATGAAGTTAGGTGGAAGGTAGTTACTGTTGTGTCATAGTGTTATTGCGAGATCATGGTGGGAGAATGTGGGTGGATAAAGTCACTCTCTCCCCTTTCCTCCTTCATACTTCGGAAGTATTGATAATTAAATGAATTAGCTTAACCAAATAATCAGAATTATTAATAAACATTTTTTGGTGGCACCTTTGGATGCCAAGATGTATAGGTATTTATACATATTGGCACCCAAGTGTGTGAATTTAGAGAATTACCAAACCTTTACCTTAAGTAATATATCATGATTATAGTAAATTTATTTTTGAAAATGAATTGTGTCTGAAATTAATTCAAAGTAAGGTTTAAAAAATTCAGTAATTCTAAAGTTTAATAAAACAAAAATATTAAATAAAAGTTCATTTCTTACTAGATTTTATTTTCTTAGATTATTATTGTTTAAATTTCAATTGAATATTTTCTGTGTAAATGATAATTTTTTTTTCTTAAATTGAGAATTATTTAAATTTAGGTTTAATGTAAATTAAAAAAAAATTAAACAAGATAATTTTTTTAGGTTGATATCAGGCAAATTTTGAAAGCTATCAAAAGTCTATCTAATGCTTAGAAGGTTTTTTTTTCTGATCACGACGTATGAATTATATTAGTGTATTGATCCCTGAAGTTTGTTGGCATCTAGGAATTAGGGATATGTTTAATGTCTCTGGTCTCTGGGGCTAGGAGTCAACCCAAAAAGCCGTTTCTGGAAAAAATCAAACCATGGATTGTGGTTAAGAAATGAAGAGGCGGGGTAACAAAGAAAAAGGCCCAAAGAACCAAGAACTGCTAATTGAAAAAGCACAGGAATTAATTAATTAATTTTTTAAATTCATTTGTGGTCAAGGATTAAGATTAGTGGATGAAGAAAATGAAATGTTATGATAGATTTTGGTTGGTGAACTGTCATTGGAAAAATCTTCTTGTGCCAACGGACTTTGTTCCTTGTTTTTTTTAGGGTGGGGCATGATTTCCTAAAAGAAAGTGTGGCGAGACAAGGCATTTAAAGGGTTGTATGCTTACAGCAAGCAAGATCCACCTTTAAAAGATCTCCCACAAGTTGCTAAACAGACAGCATAATTTTTTCTTTTAAGCAAATTATTTGGATAAGATAATTGTGAACCCCACATTAACTGATGAATAAGAAGGATAAAAAAGTGAAAGAAAAAGCGATAGTCAAGAATAGGAATAGAAAATTTTAGCTAGAATTTAAAAAATAAAGATGGATGGGTAATATAATTTTTATTCGTGGCATTATTAGATTGATTATGTGCCAGTTAGGGTTCAAAAAGTTTTGCCTATTTTCTTCTGTGATGAAAGCAGCACACATATTAAGATTTGGGTGGACGTGGGCAGTAAAAGGACATAGCAGTAAAGATGTCAAATGCCAAGTGTGAAAGAAAAATGGCAGACAGGTGAGAATTTTCCATATTTAATTGGGCAAAAAACATCCCGTTCCCTGGCTGGCACAGTAGCCTTGTGGTTAGCTTTGATCAAAGAACTTTCATATAGCCCCCTTCTTTCCTTCATTTACTTGAAGGCAAAGAATCGTTGAAATTCTTGGTGCCATACGATGTGATCCTTAAAGGAGACCACAGCTTTATAAAGGAACATTTTGGACAATTAGGTATCATTATGTTTGTGAATACCATATTTTACTATATGCAAAATTTGTAAAAAGATTAAAATGATTATTTTAACTTAACTTTTAATATTGTTATAGTTTTTTTTTTTTTCATTTTGGATTAAAAAAGTCATAAATTTCTAATTAATGTGGAAAAAATTAATAAAAATCAAAGAAACTTACAGATAAAGGGCAATTAACATAATCGAAGAAACAAAAACATAGTTGGGGACGTCAACTCCAAAGATTTCCATAACTGCGCCACCAAAAAATGGGAAAGAAAATATTTCTTCTTCTCTTTCAAAAACAAAAACCTCAAATAAATTGTTTAATTACTGTCAATTTCTTAAAAAGCCAATTGGTGGAAGTGTGTGGGGTTGGACGGATAGAGTGAATTGAAGTGGAACTTGACTTTTTGCTCTGATTACAGTTATTCACAAAGATTAGCTTTAACAGTTGTTTTTTATACATACTTCAATCATTTATAGCGTGATGGAATGAATGACGATAAAGAGCTTCTTTAAATTTAACAAAAACTGTGACAAAATAAATTAACTTTATCTAATAATATCAAAGGAAAAACAAAATATTAAGCTTCTTGATTTGGGGCGTATTTTTGTTTTAAGGATTTTATGGTGGTTTGTTGTGTGGGGTGGTTGGTGTGCTGCTACCAACTAACGTATTTTTTAGATTAGGAAAATGAATAAATAAACTATTTGCCATGATTTGTAAAATATCTGGTTATTGGTTTTTAAATTTCTGATTGCAATAAATGATTCACAAAAAAACAATCATCATCACTAACAACTAATTAATACCAGAACAAAACACAGAGAGAGGAGGGAATAAAGAGGTAAACAGAGACAGACAGATAAATATGTATAGAGAGAAAGAGTTAAAGAGAAACGGATGAATAGACAGAGAGATGCAGAGAAAGAGAGATAGAAAAAGAAAAATACAGAGATAGATATATGTACGGAAAATGACTGAAAAGTTTCTCTCACTGGGAAAACATTCACTGACAGGTCAACACATCAGGTTTTTAGGAATTTTATTTGCTCATCTCCATTGGAGAGTGCAGCTCAGTTTTCTTCCCAGAATTGCAAGCCAAGAACTCTGGCTCCATCCTTCAATCACAATATTATCAACGTATGCTGACATAGCACGGTCAATTGCGCGGCTTGTGATATGATGGCGTCTATGATGTATTTCATAATGAGTGGCACCATATTGAGACCAAATCCTAGGCATGTAAGACAAAAGCAATGGCTCTGAAAAATGACTGTTTGAAATGACCCTAGAACTTCCTCAACATGGATCTAAAGATATGCCTTTCGTAAATCTAGAAGTGACACATCTATTCCTTGCCACTGCTATTCTCTAAGCTTCTGTGTACACACTTCTGCATTGACAGTGAATGCATCCACAAAAAAAAAATTACGGTAGTCTAGCACTAAGCGTACTTTCTGCTTTGGCTCTAGCACGACTGCCTTCAAAGAAATCCAGTCTTTGAGAGGAAGTCCATATTCTTTCATTACAATTTAAGGAGACATTGTATTGGGTTCATATAATATAAAAGGCTGCTCATATCTTTCTTCAATTAAGTTTAACGTCTCTGCCAGCCTGATTGCAATGCTTCCTAATACTCAATTGATTTCTATGCAGGATCCACCAGCTTATTGACTTTGGCATGAACACCATGAAGATCAACACAGTTTCAATCGCACAGCTGGCCCTGAACACACCATCAATTGTCTGAATTTCTATCCGTTGACCGCTCCACATCAAATATTGATTCACGCTAACTTTTAAGTGGAAACACCCTGTGTTAATGAGTTCTGAGCACTGTACACTGTCAACTTTCCCATCAACAACAACACCACATTTACTGATGAACATGGGGCAAGAGTAGCAACAGTACCTTGTCTTCTTATTCTTTTTCCCAAATAATTCTACGCTTTGAGGTTCAGCTAATTGGATTTGTTTTGGATAGCATGCAAATGCGTTAAGCCTTTTTGAACCATTTGATGGCACAAAAAAAAAGCAACATAACACAACAAGTCTGCAAGGATTTGTCTTGAATAATCACTCCATCTCCTCCAAATGGCCTGATTATTTCATAAGATTGTCTGATACAAAACTTGTGGGTGTTATCATTTTGATTCTTCACCACCCCGGTAGCTCGGTCATTCAAGACATGTAGACATTTTTTTTTAAAGGTAAGCCATTTTTGTGGTTTCCACAATTTTCCCAACAAATTTATATTATTTTTTCTTATATTCATTATTACATTTATATTTGTAATTTAAAATTTGTTTTTTTTTTATTACCAAGTAGTAGCTCTTGACCCAGAATGACGTGGGCTTCTATAAACAATGTCTGATTATAGAACGCTCTCTTTTAGTTTTTCATTTCAGTTACATAATCTAGTTAACTACATGGTTAATATTTGAAAGTCTTTTTTTTTTTTAAATTAAGTATATGGCATGATTATGTGGTGATTATTGATGAATTTAAATCATTTAAAAATCTTTAATGGTTAAATGTTATCATGTAAATGATTATTTTGTGAATCATAAAACTAACAAATAGGAAAATTGAATTATCAAATATATATTACATGATAATTTTTTTATTAACTTATCTTTATGATTTTTTTCAATTCTTTTTTTAATTTTTTCAATTCTGTTTTAAATTTTATCTTTTTCATTATTAGCATTCAAAAATACTTTTAATTTTATTGGTTTTGATATTTATTCTGTTGATAAAAAAATTTTTTTTACATTTGATTCTATTTTATGGTAAAGTTAATGTTTATTCATTTTAAAATTTATAAAGTTAATGATTAACATAGTTTTAAAGTTCTATAACATATTATTATTCAGTAATATGTACCTGAGCTCAGGAAAGGCAAAGGAAGTAAACCCTGAAAGAAAATCCGAAGTTGGAATCCCTAAGGCAGTCCAAAACTGTAATCAGATTGTTCCGGTAGCTCCTGCAGCTAACCTGGTGCCAAAAAATCATCAAACAATAACATAGTAACTCATTAAACATTTTTTCTGAATTATTTTTCAATTATGGCCGCAATTATTCATTCAGTCTTCCCATGAATCTCTTGATTGTGGCACAGAGAGTATCTTGGATAACTTTTTTAATAAAAGCATATTGTCACAGCCCTACTAATAATTAAAGAATTAAAAGAAATGGTAAAACCATCAAGTAAAGACAAGAATATTCTTTAGTTAAAGCATATTGTCATAGCCCTAATAAATTACATGATAGATTTTAACTGCTCAAGCTAAAATCAATTGGTTCATGAAAATACACTACTTTTCTTTTGATGCATCAGCTGGCTTTGAAATGACCAAGTCAGCACATGTAAGCATGCTGCTCATGTGTTAGAACATGCTAAATACACTCTTTTCTTTTGACATATCAGAATATAGCTGTAGTGTGACTTTCACCATCACAAATCAGAAATGCAGATTTATGCCATAAAAATGAAAATAGGAAAAATGAAAAAAAAAGGAAGGCTTATTTTTTAAGGTTCCCTTGAATATATGTAGACCCTTAATGTGAGCCGGCCAATCTGTTGAATATAAAAAGATTCCTGCAACACGACAAAAGGGAATTATTGTTGCAAAAGCAACAAGTGAAGCATGCATGGTCCCCCGTGAGTGCACAGTGAATGGAGCATAAAAGAAGACATACATAATATTTTGAACAGAAACCTTAAATAACCCCCAAAAGGGGTGTTTTTAGCCCCCAAAAAGCCCAGGAGACAAACCAACATTTTGTCACATTTAAAAATATACTGAATTTGCATTTGGCACAATTGATTCCACATTTTGGTCAAATTTCAGATAAATCTAATGGATTGAACAAAAGTTATGGAGCAAAAAGTGTCATTTTTAGCCATTATCGGGTGTTTTTGACCCTGTGGAAGCAATGAGAATTTTCAGCAAAATTTCAGAAAAAAAGGATTGGACGGTTATCTGGCAATTGTCTAAACACACGTACAGACAGACACACACCACTGAAAACAATGTTCCCTCTGCGACAACTCAGGGGGAGGGGGGACCAAAAACTACTATCTGACTTGAAAAAAAAAGAAAGGAAGAATATTGCCTCGTTGTAAATAGAATGTATCGGCAACTTGTGGTCGAACAAACATAAATAAAGAGAAAATGAAAAAAACTTCTCCTTTTTATATAAGAGATTTGCATTTCTTTTATTTCTATTGTGCTGTCTTTCCAAAACACAACGTGTCAGTCCATTAGATGCCCAGTAACGTTACACTACGATAACTCTGATTGTTTTTCATTTCAGATGACTAAAAAATGATATATTGGCTTTTTTTTATCTTCTTTCTTGTGTAAAGATTTATTCTTTTATACTCCCAAATTAATTTACATAACAATAGAACTCATAGAATGTGGCTTGCTATAAAAATTATTGTGAGATCAATGTGCGTGTTAACATTAGCTTTTAATTACCAGAATTAAATGAATACATGTTTTTTTTTTTGTTTTTAATAAAAATGGCTATTAGATTGTCAAACTATTAATAAAATGCTAACTGTATTCTATCATTTCAATCATGTAAAATTCCTAAATTTTGTTTTTAATAAAACTGGCTATTAGATTGTCAAACTATTAATGAAATACTGTATTCTATCATTTCAATTATGTAAAATTCCTAAATTTTCTAACTTATCTTTTATGAAATATTTAGAAACTGTAAATTAAACCTTATTATGAACTAATTTGATATCCCGTATTATTAGTCTAACAAATATAGTGCATTCATAAAATTAAACTCTTAAGGAAAATAAATAGCAAAATAAATTCGTTTATTTTATATTATAATTGAAGTATTACCTCACTTTGCTGAGGCTTCTCGGGACTTGTCACAAAGATAATTAAAGAATTAAATTATATAGCAAAGCAGTTTTTTTTTCTATTATATATTAAATTCATTTCTAATGTCTTTTTTACTAAATTCATTTCTTATGCTTTTCTCTACTAAATACCTTTATAACGCTTTTCTCTAACCTAGTTAAAGAAACATATTTCTTTATAGTTATAGAAAGACAGTACCATACATATGCAAATTTCAGTGGTGTGAATAATTTTTAAAAAATATAACTATTGTGGTTTCATTTTTTGAAGAATCACAGAATGCAGAGTCTCATTCAACCTCAACAACCTATTTTTTCATACTATAATAGATTTATTTCTTCAAATATTTAATCATTGTTCTTGTTTTTTCCTAAATAGAAATGTTCAATTCAAACAAAAGGAAAAAATATTCTCTGATTTTATTCTTGATAATATTCTTTATAAATTTATTTGGATGGAATTGTGTTTTTATTTTAGTAAAGGTTATTAAATCTTTTGTTTCAAGGGTGTTGCTTTGAAGTTAATTTTAAATAAAAAAAAGTGTTGTTGGCTGAGTATTCTCTCCTAATATTTACAAATCATAGTGCTATATATTCATTCATCAACCATAACACCTAGTGGAGTTTTGGGCAGCAAATTTTTATTTGCTGTTTCCATAGCATATTTGTTTTTACAAGAAAGAGTTGCTAGCCCTATGCTCAATCCCTAAACTGGAGAACCATAATGAGCCCCATCTACCTGAAGTAGCTAATGATAGATTTAATGGTTTTGACAGGGATTTGAACTCGTGTAATATGATTCCATAGTCTGAGCTTTTATCAATGCTCCACCTCGCCGCCCAGCGTTATATATAGTCGAGTATAATTAGCTGTTAACAGAAACAAGTTTGTAAATGAGTCTTTAAAACTCATTTACTCAAACAAGAATAATAAACAAAAATATGTTGTAAGTTATGAATATTCAAATGAAATAAAAAAAATAAACATTTCTATTGGATGTGATTCAATGAGTCATAGCCAAGAATTTATAGGCTTTTAACACCATTGAAGATTTCTAGTTACATAATGGAAAAAAGATCTCATTTTTTCTTGTTTGATTGCATAAACTAATCTTTGTGTCAGCCATACAACTTTTTATAAATGACACTAATTTTGGATAAAAACTATGATAAAGTGTACATTGAAGTTTTTTACTATTTCTGAAGGTAAAATAGTGGCTGTGCACTTTGGAGGTCTTCACTCTTCAAACCAGAGGAAGCTTTCCCTTAATCAATTTGAAAAAAAGAAAACGGTTTAAATATCAAACAATAGTTCAACAAATTGTTTTTTCAGTGTAGAATTATACTTTTTCTTATTCTATGATTATCATAAGTGTCTACCCTTATTAAATTGCTCTATTGTTTTTTGGTAAAATTCAAATGAACCAAAAGAAATCTTACTTGGAAATCATGTACAGACAAGACAAGTTTCCTTTAAAATCTTACTTTATTATTAATACTAACTGAAAAAATTTCATGGAAATGTAATACTGGGTCTAACTCATTTGTGCACTTGATATTTAAATTGGTTTGTCTAAATGAATTAAAATATCTAAGTGTTAATTTTTGTTATTTTTTTTATATAATTTCTATTTATAGTTATAACCAGAAGCCTTACCAGGCTTTGCTTGGGGCTTGCTTTGATTTTCCTCTTTTGATCATTTTGATCAGTGTTTTTTGTAATTCCAATATTCTTTTTCTTTTTAAGAAAACTGTAACAATTTTTTGAAAGCCAAACATATTTTTAGTAAACTGCAGTTATATTGACACTTCAATGATCAACAGTTCCCATGCTGCTTATATAATAATCCTAAACAATTTGCAATTGATATGTCTCCAATGCGTATAGACATGCCTCCTTCCTGTGATCACTTTCCACAATCTGCACATGTAGAATCTCTATCCATCACATATGATGCAACTAGTGTTGAACAGCTGTGTCCTACTTAGTCTAAATGCATAAGATACTTAAATAAAAACAGTAACTTTCTGTTTTACTTTAGATGCCTATTGTCCTTGACTGCTCTCTGCCAAAGACTTGAAAATTGTTGTCATTCAGTCCAATATCCAACATAAATTCACAAATTTAAAAATAATTTAAATTTAAATCTTCTTGCATGCATCAAATCCATTCGTATTGTTGGATACTGGGACTGGATGATATCAGTTAACAGAGGTGAGTGCTAATCAGTACATAAAGTCAACTAGAAGTGGCTGTTTTTGGATTTGAACAAACATTTAGTCAAAACAAATGCATGAGATTTAAACTTTTAACACTGTATAGATTGTAAGGGAACACCATGCATCAGTCATATACATTGGAGATGGTGTTATATGAATGAATTATTATTATAAGAAATCATACATTTTCAGTATGGTAGAGAGATAATTGTAGACAAGCTATAAACCTTCTATCCCATCTCGTTAACTATTCCACTTTCTCTCAATTCTGGCCTTTTGTTAAAGAAATAAAAACCAAATAATTTACTATCTTTTAAGATTTTATTCTTATTGTTGTTATAAAACAGTATGCTTGGGTCTGAATATTTAAGAAGCAAATAAAGGAAAGATTTTTAATCCCCAAATTATCTTGATTCATAAAATATGTAATTGGCCAAGTAAAGGAAATGTCACTTGAGATGCAGAATCTTTTAATGAATAAAAATAATCCTGATTTTATTAAAGATTTCAATTTTATTTGATTCAAATGATTTCTTTTGCAGCTTTTATTTAGGCACTGCCCCCATTTTGGTTTTAAATGATCCTGAAATTATTGGAGAAATTATTATAAAAAACTTCTCTAATTTTATTAACCGACCTGTAAGTACTTTTTTAAGGTTTATATTTTCTTTAATGGACATTTTATATTTGTTCAATGTTGTCTCCATTAAATTGTTCAAAAGTTTATCTATGCATATCCTTCCATAATGGGCATTGTCTTCAAGATATCTTTAAAAAAGTAAAAATAAATACCATCTAAAATTATTTTGAAAGAATAATAATAAAAATGTACTTCTTTCTTAACCAATTTCATTTTATTAAAAAAAATGAGAATATGTAAGTTTATACAAAGCATGGTTTGTTTAGGGGATTTGATTGTGAAATATTTCATTGTAAAACATCCTGATTAACTGCCTTAAAAGATTCTTTGGTGAATATGAGCTTCCACACCAACTAAAAGCTAACTTAACGAAAATTATTGAACAAATTGAAAAAATAGTTTTATTTTTATAAACATATTTCCTATTTATTTTTATATTCTTTATTTTTGTTTCAATGTAATCAAATCTTGATTATTTCTTTTAATAAATTGAATAAGCAACCCCCGAGCAAGACTTGGTTGTACTGCTAGTTCTCTATAGAAATAATTGTAAAGAAGGTCAACAGGAATAGAAAACCAATAACTCTTATAATCAATTCTATAAATTTAACATAAATGATCAATGCAGTTTATACCGTTTAATCCATCTCCTAAAACTAATTTTATATAATATAATTGGTCAATGAATATTTTGTTAGCAACATTCTTATTCCACATTCAATTGATCTTTTTATAGGCAACAATGGTAGTTGATGAGTATACAGCAAACATGGTGACTGCAGCCAAAGATGAACATTGGAAATACCTTCATATGATTTTGTCAACTTTTTACAGTCCTGATAGAATACGTGAGGTTTGTATGAACTAAAATCTTATTTTAAAAGCATTTTTTTTGTCAAATATTTTTTTTTTTTAAATATAATAAAATAAATGTACCTAATTAGAAAAAATGAGTTTTTCTTCCCTGTAATTTTGTCCCTGATAATATATG
>JAUZSX010255920.1:0-15154 GCA_034780655.1 Idiosepius hallami
GTGCTTTAAACGAGTAAGTATTCATTGTTTTATTTTTATACGTTGGTAATTCTACTTCTTAAGTAAAATTACTAACAAGGATTAAGAAACGTTTCAAAACTTTAATTTGGCCAAGATTTTATTTTTCATTCGTGGAATTTTAACTGAAAAAAAAAATGAACGATCAAAATTCTTCTTTTTTTTTTTTTTTATTTACGAAAGCAGTTGTGTTTGGGGTTGTATAAAAATGGAATGGAAATTTTAATAAAAACCCATTTTAATCTTCTATTCTAATCGGACATGTGTCAACGACGTCATGGGGAAATAATCGAGAAAAAAAAATATAGAAAAAACTTTTGAAGAAATCTAAACTTTCTCATTTGAAAATTAAAGAAAAAAAAAGTTTTCTTTAGAAAATTAAAATTTCACTTTGAATTTTTTTTTTTTGGCATAATAATTTGTTGAATTAAGACATAAAGATAGTATGCAAATAGCATTTGAACAGCTTAAACTTAAATTAAAAAATAGTTTATCAATTTTGAAATAATTTTTTTTATATAAAATTTTTAGAAATTATTTTTCTATGATGGATGTTGAGGGGAAAAACTCTGGTATTTATCTTTTTCTCTTTTTTTGCAGTAGCTTTTATATAATAGTTAAGTAAGAATTCAATTTAAAAGGTTGGGTTGAAACTTGGATTGAATTAAACAAGATGACAAAAAATTATCTTTGTAGATTTTTTAACTGTTTTTGTTAAGCAGATAACTCTACATTGGAAGTAAAAACACTCGCATTTGCGAGAGATTTTTTTTTCAAGTTGGCGACTAGAAATAATAAAACCTTTTGGTGGCTGTTTTTTTTTCATCAACATTCTTCTTTTCAACCATTATTTTTTTTAATCAAACAAGAGCAAGGTAAAATTATAAGTTTTAATAGAATAGAAAATAGAAATATACATACTCTATTTCTTAACAAGGCACTTTAAAAAATGTCTCAAGAAACTCATCAAATTTTTATGCAGAAGAAAAAGCGAAATGAATTATACCTTCTTCAACAGTAACTAGGTTTTGAATTATACTGTTGTGTGTAAAAAAAAAATAGAGTTATAGAGTGAACGGTAGAATTGAGGGGGATATCGGCCAGTGTGTGTGTGTTCCAGCTACCAGAGTCACTTGGATGGAGCCGAGAACAGACCAATACTTAATAGTGAGGAAAATAATATTTTCTTTACCTTAATGCTGGCCACTTTCGTTGCTACTCGACCCCTTCCAAAAAGGTTGCTCTGAACTGCTGTAGATATCCAATTTTTTTAGTGAGCTTACAAAATATTTTTTCGTAACTCGCACTGATCCTAAACGCTGCTACTATTTATAGACGGCGATAAGAATCAGTGCATAATTAGCATATGCAAAAGCCGGCAATTTTTCCAACAGTTGACAACAGCTTTTGCAGTACAAGCTTTGAGATTTATCGAATCTGTTACTGCCTAGATAGGAGAATCATTGATATATTTTAGGTTTGCTGGTTTCAGTGCTTTTATTTCTTCTATCATATTAATAGATTTTGGGGAATTTTGTAACAGTTCATTTTGAAATTATGAGTTAAGATACTTTTATTTATTTATTTTATTTGGGAAGTCCATTTAGCCTAGTGGATAGGCAGTCAATCTTTGAAATCATAATATGCCAATTTGAATCCCAGTTGTTCCATTTGCGTTCATAATTGAACTGATACCCTTGGGAAAGGTATGAATCCCTACGTCCCCCTCCAGCTATTGGTTAAATAGCAAACATTGTGTTATTAAAAACAAAGAAAAGTGTGTAGGACAATGATTATTCTTGGCATCAAATGACCTTAAAAGGTTGATATGTCGTAAATCACAAACAAACTTAGTTTATTTTACATATTTTATTTTTTTATTGATTGATTTATTTTTTTTTTACCCCTAGGTGACCCTTGTTTGAGCTTTGATGTGCTTCCTGACCAGTTGGGAAGTGACCGAGAAACATTCCCTCTTTCCTTTTACATGGTGACAGGAACTCAATCGGCTCAGGGCCACGGCAATAACTTGTCTGTTGTAAAGATAAGCAATCTTCATCGTATCAAACAAAAAGAAAACAAACCAAAAGATGATGAGGATGATGATGGTGATTCTTCAGATGAAAGTGAAGATGAGGATGAAAAACCAGAATTAGAATCGGTCACCATTAAACATAAAGGATGCATCAACAGAATCCGAGTAAGTAATGATTCTTTGAGTCAAATTCCAGCCCAATACTAAACTGCGTTCACGTCTTTGGCTTGCTGTAAAATGGCACTAATGGTGTTAGACAATTTTTGATACTAAAACATATTGATTATTGTTGCTGCTGTTGTTGTTGAGCCTGGAGTCCTCTTCACCCGTTCGGACTCATGGTCTTTCTGTAGTTATAAAGTTTTTCGCAATCTTGGATTACCCCCGAGATTCTGGTCTTTACCCTAGGGGGTAACTCTATTTGAGGACGTTTTTATACCCGCCGGTCGGTTGGTGTGAGAGAAGGGGTAGGGGATAGGGAGGCCCTTCAGTTCAAATATGCAATGCATTCGACTGATCATGTCACCAAATGCCGACCAGCCTGGTATGGTACTTGATATTCCTAAGTGGTCACCCAACTTAGTACTGAACAGGCTCTACATTGCTTAACTTCGGTGATCTAGCAAGAACTGGTGTGTCCAACGCGACTTGACCGTACTATTGTTGTTTCTGTGGCGTTGGATTGTCAGGCATGGTCTGGCTCAGTCTCAAATTCAATGGGTGGAGCTGGCTTAACTGATCCAAAACAATGATACCCGAAGCTGATACTAAATATTACAACCACATTTCACTTCGCAGTCTTGAAAAGGCCTTGAATGAGCTTTATCTTGAATAGGCCTTATTTCTTTTATTACCTTAAAAATATGGAAGATGTCTTGAAAAGGGGTTTCAAAATTCTATTCTTTTTGTCAATAAAAATATATATTGAAATATTAGAAATAAAATCAAAATATTCTTCTGAAACTGCAACATTTGTGGTATTGCTGATACAAGAGTTATGTCCCTTTATCATGAAACTGTCCAATCCATAAACTTTACAAATGCAGTCAAAGTCAATTGAAAGTGACTTTTTCTGTTGTCAATTAAAAAGTTTTTTAGATTACTATATCATTATCCATATATCAAATCTTATAAAGGAAACTTGAATTTTTTTTTCTGAAGAAGGCATTGAAAAGTTCTTAAAAATAGACATTCTGTATGAACCGTAATCCTGTCAACAAAACCAAATTTCTCTACAAATTGTTTCTCTTCCTTTAAACAAAATCTTCCATATATTGTTTCATTATATTTCAACAAAACCAGATATTTTTACCAACTGTTTCTCCATATAAAATGTTCCAAAAAACGTTTTTTTGCACAAATTGTTGCTCTATGAAGAAATTTTAACATGATCTGATTTTTCTTCTGATAGTTTCTCTTATAAAGAATGTGCCATAAAACCAGATTCTTTTTCAACAAAAAAACTAGAATTTTCTTTGAATGATCTGAAAAGACTTTATATAGTATAAAATAATTTGCCCTACTAATCAAAGAAAAAGCCCAATGTAAAAAATTGATATTAAATATTTCCAAACAATAAAATAGTAATTTATTGGTTTATATACCTGCAAATGTTCCTTCATTTAGTGATTCATTTAACTTAGAGATAGCTATTCTTTTTTAGCCATAGTCATTTAATGCCAAATTAAGATATTTGCATATAAGATCTCTATTTTCTAAGTTTACACGTAATGTCTTCTCAAAATAGTTTGTTGTAACAAGCAAAGACACATTTTGTATGAAACATATTATTTCTAGGAGAATGTTTATCCTATGTCCAGATTTAATAAAAAAAAAAATGATTTTTAAAAATATGTTCTATGAATTTTAAAATCTCATGTTAACTATTTTTTAAAAGATGTTTAATTTTCATATTTCAGTGTACAAAAATTGAAAATAAGCATTTAGCTGCTACCTGGTCAGAAAATGGACATGTTTATATTTGGGATTTAAATGTGCCGATTGACACAGTCAACAACACACAGGCTCTCAGTGCCTACGTCAGAGCAGGAAATTCCCCACCCCCTATATTCCGTTTTAGGGGACACCAGTCAGAAGGATATGCCATTGATTGGTCACCCAATATACCAGGTAAGAAGACCATTCTGTAATCACATTTTTAGTTTGATTCCTAAAATAAAATTGAGTTTCAAGTGTCATCTATTACAAAAGACCATAAATACTTATCTAAAGAAAATATTTTATTATAATAGTTTTCATAGATTACTGTGTAAGAGGGTCATTCAACAATATTGCATTGTTCCTAATAAATTTAATCTATTTTCTTGAAAAACTTTACCTTTATTTTTTTTTTCAATAAATTGAATCCATTTTTGAAAAAAAATACTTATTTTTTTCAATAGATTTAATAATAGATTAAATTTATTGAAAAAAATTAAATGTAAATTTATTGAAAAATTTTACTTTATTATTTTCCCAATAAATTGAATCATTTTTTAATAGTTTTAATCCATTTTCTGAAAAAAAAAATTTTACATTAAATTTTTTTCCAATAAATTTTATCCATTTTCTTGAAAAATTGAAACATTTTTTTCTAATTAATCCATTTTTTTTCTTGTATGCTGAATATATTGAAGTTTTTAAATTTCTGATTTAAACATTAATCTTAACAGGTCAGTTAGCCACTGGAGATTCCAATAAAAATATTCATTTATGGAAAATGAAATCAGGAGGTGAATGGCATGTTGATCAACGTCCTTTTAGTAGTCATACTGCCTCTGTAGAAGATATTCAATGGTCACCATCGGAAGCTAATGTGAGTTATTTGTTTTTTTAAATTTTAATCCCTTCTGATTACAAATTCATTTGCTTGCTAGATAAATGTTTGTTCCACAAAGTTTATTGCTAATGTCTTAAGCAGCAGATTTTGATTCCTCAACTGATTAAAAGTATCTACATTAATATAGAGAAGAGAATTCAGTATAAGGCAAGAAATATTTTTTTTCTGAAATAAGGTGTTGACACTCACATGTGAACATGAAAGTGAGATTAACTTTAGCTCTCGTTGTAAGAGAGTTCGTTTATGTCTGTCCTGCAAGGAAGTAATTGATCTGAAGGAAGCAACACTGCCATTACGTTGAGTCTGTTTTATGAAAAACATGATCTTGTGGCTGTGGGAATAGGCAAGAGGTTAATTGACTGGAATGAAAAGAGGTTGGTGTTTGTCATTAAAAAAAAAATGATAGCAGCAGAGCACTCAGAGATGTTATTGTTCAATACGATGATCAGTGGAGTTTTTAGGTGATTGTGTTCTGTAACTTACTATGAATTTCTGACAAACGAGTATTTTTCTTCTTTCTTTTTGTAATGTCTGAACTTTTGAGGTACTGTTGTTTTTTCGGATGACTATTTGGAACTGGGGTGTTATTGTTGTCCCTGGAAACTATGCCCCCTTTTTGTACTTATACCTTTGATATCCAACATAAATAAATTTTTTGTTGAATTCATTTGAGCAATCCGTCTTGAAGCCAAGAAATCTTTTTTCTAGAAGTAAACGGTGAAAGGCCAATTTGTTCCCTTCCTGTTGTTTGTTCCTGATATTTTCTTACAAATGGTTTAGGTGCTGTTTTTTTTTAATCAGTTGAAAAATGAACAAAAGTAGTAAAAGTGACTTGAAGTATATCCAATTATTTCATATAGATTTTCATTATACTAGATAAGAATTGTGTTCTATCCTTTAATAATTATGCCAATGAAGCAAAGTCTTAATAAAATTCTTTAAAAGTCTGTCTGAAATCTAAAAAAATGAAGAACTGATTCTAACATTTAGGCTCTGAAAAATCTACAAAATCTTATTTTTTTAAAGTACCAAGTATTAGAAAAAATATAAATAAACGTGCACATTTTTTTTTTACTGAGTGTTTTTCTCAATTTTCATTGTTTGTACTTTTATAATCTTTGAATAATTTATTACCCACAATTCCTTGATTTAATCATTGCAGTATTTTATTTTAATCTTCCAGATAGATTTTTTTTGTGTCATACTATATGATTTGTAAGTTAATGAATGACTATATCAATTAAATACACTACTATGATAAGAATGGTTGTTCCAATGAGGGAAAGGTGAATAGATTAAAAGTGAAAAATGGGTGAAACTGTGAATGTTAGTGTAATGTTCAATATGTAATGTGTGTGTATATAACACATTAAAACAATACTAACTAAATGTTCACAGGTTCTTTTATCCATTTTTAACCCAGATGATTATAGTAGTCAAATATACAACAAAATATTTTTATTTTATTTTTTTTATTTTTCTAGTTAATTTTAGGAATTTTATAAAATTTTGGTTTGAATAATAATAATAAGTCTTTGATAATCTTTTATTTCTTTTTAGGTGTTTGCTTCTTGCTCCGTTGATAAAAGTATCAAAATCTGGGATGCTCGAGTTGCCCCGACCAAAGCCTGTATGCTCACCTGCAGTAATGCCCATGAAGCTGATGTCAATGTGATTCACTGGAATAAGAACGATCCTTTTATTGTCTCTGGGGGAGATGATGGAGTCATTAAGATTTGGGACTTGCGACAATTTCAGGTAAGGATTAGTTCTCAACTTTCTTTTAGGTTTCTGTTGCAGAATTTCATTTTCTTTCACTCTGTTGGAAATGAGGTTTAAAAATATGCAAATAAGGTCTCTGCAGAAGTTTTAAACTCCTCAAAGAGCAAGCTGGACATTGTATGTACCAACTGTCAAAATATTAAGATGATTTGGTGATATTAGACCCATATCAAAAAGTTATTATATTTACTTGGTGAGCACCAACCCAAGTTTGGCACAAGGTCATTTTTACGTGCTTTTACCCGGGATTTTTACATTCGGTGTTACCTTTCACCTAGATGAGTTGCTCTCCTGAGTTAACGAGCCTCATCTGCTAAAGTGAAAGTAATGGTTTTGACTGGGATTTGAACTCTCATAATACGATTCCAGGGACCAAGCTTTTACCAATGCTCTACCGTCGCTGCCATATCAAAGAATTATAATAGACCTTAGTTTAGCAAGAACACATGTAGCAGGTAGAGCTTTTAACAAAATCCTCATTTACTCTCTACATAGACTAATATTTATACAGAGTGTCCCAAAAGTCACTTGAAGATTTTCAAACAAGGGTTCGTCAGTTGAAATGTGAGTACTTGTTCAAAATGTCCGTAATTTTCTGCAAAAGTTGATTATGAAGTTAATTTTCATTAGAATGTATCTGTTAAAGAAAATTACAGATTTGGGGCCTTTGAAAAATCTAAGTGTGATTCATCAATTCTTAAGTGACTTTTTGGACTTTCTGTAGCTATTTGGCAAAACTAGTTATTATATTAATGAAAAATATTTAATTCATACATCCCTAATTGGGGCCTTGGTACTTCTACCTTGGCTCACAACTCAATTGCGCAGTTTTTTTAGGTGTAGTATCTGTTGTGCATCAGATAGACACCCTCTGGACCTCCAATGCTTACGCCTAGAGGCCCCCGGCTTTTATAATCAATGTTGCCCTTTATCTAAACGAATACTCTTCAGAGTTAATGAGCTTCATCCACAGTATTCTCTGCATTAAATAATTCTCATTGTATCTGCTTTTCTTAATTTGCCCTCTCAGTGCAAAGATAAAAAGTTAAAAGTATTTAATTCCATGAACTTTCAGATCAGTTCTTCATTTCAATTTTGTTGGCTTTCCTTAAACTAACTTTTTTTTCTTTTTTTTAACAGCATGGCAAAGCTTGTGCAACATTTAAACATCACACTGCCCCAATTACATCAGTGGAATGGCATCCAGTTGACAACAGTGTATTTGCTGCATCAGGCGCTGACGACATGATCTCAATCTGGGATTTAGCTGTAGAAAGGGACCCAGAAGGTGAAGGCTCCAGTGATGAAAACCCAGATGTTCCTCCCCAGTTACTCTTTCTTCATCAAGGTCAGACAGACATCAAAGAGATTCATTGGCATCCCCAAATGCCCGGAGTCATGATAAGTACAGCTCTTAATGGTTTTAATATATTTCGGACAATAAGCGTATAACAGAGAGAAGGATAATGAGTTTTATCATTTATTGCTGAATTGAAAAATTTGTTCAATAAAGCAATATATATATATATATCAAACCATGTTATTTTTTTGTTTTTATGTATGTGTGTGTGAAACAAGTTTTATATCACAAAAGTGGATAAAACAGTCTAAAAAATTAGCATAAAAATACATTGTATATTTGAATGAATTAAGTAGAAAGCAAAAATAATCAAAATTTACAGACAAGGTTTGTTTGTATTTGGTATGATTGGTTGATGACCCTATAATTAGTAAAACCCAATGAAACCTTTATTATTATATATAATAGAATGCAATGTACTCTAAATTATTTTCAAAGAAAAGGAAGGTTTATTTTAAAATAACACCTTTTCAATATCTTTTTAAATAACTATGGTTTCATTTTCTGAAGAGTTACAGGATATAAGATCTCATACAACCATGACAATCTGACTTGTTTTATATTATAATAGATTAAAAGAATTATTCTATGTTTGGAGAAATGGATTTTATTTGTAATCTGCAAATGAAAAGAAAAACTTTTTTTTTATTGGAGAAATATCTTTATTGCACCAGATCACAGGAATTAAAAAAAGAAGAAAAAATACAAAAAAAAACAAACCCTGCATTTTTTCTTCCTTTGAGGAAGAATTCATATTTCTATAGAAGAGATTGATAATCTTTAGTCATAGGGGAAAGATTTTAAAAACATATGCAGTGGTAGAGAAGATAAATGGTGTTTTTACTATTCTTACATTATAAAAACCAGTCTAGATTTAAAACATTTGAGTAAATCTAAAAAATAGAAATGGGTTGCTTTTGTAGCATAAGAATTATTTGACCCTTTTGTTTGGTTCTTATATTGTCAGAAGATATTAAGAATATTAAAACCTAAAGTTTCACGTAATTTATTTCACAAATCCTAAAAATCTTATGACTACGTTTTCAACTATGTTATCCAGTTTCTAGCATTCTTGGTAATCTAACTTAAATGATTTATAATTTCCAACTCTACAACAGCAAATAATTTAAGGTATATTGGCTTTATTAGAAAATTAACTAATAGATTCACTGGTTTAAAAAGTTTTTGTGCTGAAATACATTGAACAATAACAATCCTTCATTGCCTATAGTATAATCAATTTGGAGCTTGGGGTAAAGTTATTTTATGTTATGGAACTTGAAGTATTTTTAAATCATTTCTGACACTAAAATTTAACTGTCTCTATTGTAAGCACCAGTTTACATTAGGCACATCTTTCTTTAAAAAGTAACAAAACCGCCTGAATATAAACTTTTAACCATTACACCTAGTGGTGTATTGGGCAGCAAATTTCTTTTTTTGCTGTTTCCATAGCATACTTGTTTTATGAGAAAGAGTTGCTAGTCCTATGCTCAACCCCCAAACTAGAGGACTTTTTGTAGGCTTTTGAAATCAGTGTTGCCTTTCACCTAGATGAGATACTCTCCGGAGTTAAGGCGGGTAAAGGTAGGTGCAATGGTTTTGACTTGGATTTGAACTTGCCTGATAAGATTCCATAGCCCAAGCTTTTACCAATGCTCCACCATGAATATAAACTTGCTCAACATTTCAGTTTTTTTTTTTTTAATGAAGTAGAAGGAATCTCTGCTCTTCTTTCTCAGCTTCAAAATGCAAGATTTATGGCAAACCTAATATCATACTTATTATCTGATTTTCAAAGTAACATTAAGGAAAAGCAGAATTATGGCAATCATTGTGTTTATAAATCTAAAAATATAACCATTACCATGTGTGTGTTTGGTGAAAAGCAGCCTTTTCCAGTCTTTTTTAAGTTAAAATATCAATGGGTGGGATTTTAGATGAAGATATTAATAGCAGTTTCATCAAGCCCAAAAGTGGTTCATTGAGTACTTTACCCAAAAATACCTGACTGTAGCAGAGCATTAGACTCATATCTGATTTTTTTTTTGATGAATTAATATTCATTTTTATTTTGATATATGTATATTCATAGAGGGTATGCTACTATTTTATCTTGTTCTTCCAAATGTACATTGAATGATAACTATAAAAACCAAGCCAGTTACCATTCCAATTTGTTTAAATACATAGATTACAGTTGTTTGTCAAAGGATTTGTAAGAAAAAAAGTACATTTATAAACCTTTTATCACACAAAATATTCTGTTTAGAATCTCAAAAAATATGTATACATTAAATATCTATAACTTTTTTTTCCTATTTAGGAAAAAAGTTAAACAAGACAAATTAAGTATCACCAAATTCTACTTTAAAAATGTTATAAAAAAATTTACAAAATTATTTCATTTTTTTTATCGGCCAAGAATTTTTTCAATGATAAAAAATATAGTCAAACCAATAAACTAACAACTTACCCAATCGGCTCAGAGCTGGGCAATAGGATCTGGTTTGATACTTGTCGACCATGCAGTTATATTAAAACATTGAAAAAAAAAAATTATTTTTTGCAGATTTTAAAATATTGATTCATGAGAATAAAAGATCATTTTTTTAGGATTAATACTCAATTTGTTCTCATTTCATTTTTTTTTTTAATCCACCCTTACTTAAAAACTAGTGGGCATTGGTGGAAATTTAACTTCCCAATAAAAAGAAGTGTAGAAAATTAGATTTGAGGTATGAAAACAAAAATCATTTTGTTTTAACAATTGACAACTGCTCACAGGTTAGGTGACATAAAATAATTTGCATAGATTTTGTATGCTATAAAAAATATATGAATTATAAACAGTTTTTGATATTTTTTGTTGAAGTAAAATTCTATTAATGATTTTTATGAACAAACTATTATGTGTAGTTGCCACAGAGACCATCAGTGCTGTGAATAAGTATTAGCACAGTGTAGTCGTAATATGAGAGTTTTAGATCCTAGTTCCTTCTCCTCCATCTATGGGTTAAATAACTTTTTTCAAATAATGTGATGACAACTTTGTTAATTGAAAATGATTGAAAAGGTGATATGTCATTAAACAAAACAGTCATAAAAAAAATCCTTTTTTTTTTTTGGACTGGAGCGTTAGGATAAATCAAATTAATGTATTTTATATTAATCTGTTATAAGATATATTTTAAAAAAATACATTTTCACAATTGCTATTTGGACTGTTGTCATCATCTTTATTATTGTTTATCTCATAATGTTTCAACCCATAAGATAAGCAATAATATGGATGGAGACAATAGTCCAAATAACAATTGTGAAAATTATACCTCAACTCAAGGATTCGGAAAAATGAAAAAACATTTTTCTAGTTTATTTTGAGTCTTGGACCATAATAATCCTAAAATACATGAGAGAGGACCAGTCAGAACCAGGTTCGTTAGTGACATTAAGGCCTTATGTTCCCTTGAGAACCTAAAGGCTTAAGGGAGGAGGACTCTGTAATGTTACAGTCAATGAAACTGGTTATCAACTGATCTAGACAAATATTGTAATATATTATAAATAATAGAAAAATAAACATTTTACGATTATCAAACATAAATTTATAGATGCTCTGAATTATATGAGATTATGGTATAAACTTAGTTGAGCACCAAATGAGTTAGAGATAACGCCAGTTTAATGTGCTCCTTAATTTTCCCTTTTTCAAATCATCTTCAACTAAATAAGTTACTCCAAGGCTAATGAGCCCCATCTGCCAGAGACAACTAAAAGTAAACGTAATGGTTTTGACTTGGATTGAAACTTGTATAATCAGAGACAATGTTTTACCACTCCTCCAACTTTGCTGCTTAAAGTATATTGCTTTATATCAGATCTATATGAAGAATTTCAACTTGAAGAGTCTATTCTAAAAATAAATCTATGCGTGAAAAAGAGAAATGTTAGAGTGAATAATTATTTCAATTGGATAAAATTTTATGGATGCCTGCATAGACTTAAAACAGATAACAACAGGATTTTGTGAATGTCAATTTCTTGTTTATGTGTTCATTGAACCACAAAAAAGCTGATTAACATCTACATTATAATGATGTGTTTGCATATTATATCACATACACACACATCTGTTCATATATACCCACTGTTTGTGAAAAAGAGAGAAGTGGGAGGCACAGGAGGACAATTTGGGGGCTTAGTATAAACAGATTTGCTTTTGAACGTTTCGCACATTTTTTGTTTTGTAAGATAAAACCCCTGTAGAAACATCAAAAAGTCACAAGCAAAGAATGAAAGGGTTAAAAAATATATATATTAGTCAAACACCAATATATATAAATATAACCGCTCTACTTGTAAACCTACAGAGTTACAAGTATCGAGCACTCTACTTTGCAATACAGCAAATACAACGTTTATATACTCACACACACATATATGTCTTTCTCTCTCACACTCTCTCTATACTCCACTTTCTCTAAGTTTTTCATTTTGAGACCAACCTCTACGATTGAAGAAAAAAATAAGCGGCAAACGAATGCCAGTAATACGATTAAACTGAGCCATCGGGCAATCAGATCATACCATAGAGCCCGGGGCACTGCAAAGGAACCCGTCTGACGTCCAATAAGATTATCAAGGATCTCTTTGTTTATATATTTATTTGGTTTAGAACCAACCCAATTCAGACACAAGGACATTTTTTTATGTGCCTATGGATGTTCTTATGCACGGTAATACTTGCAGGCAGATTCGGGTTACTGTGCTTTGCCAGCACATCATAGCGTGAGTCTAATAGCCGTAGCTAACTACCTGACATCATTAAACAAATATACACAGATCACTTGCTGCACAGCCTCTCCATGTGACTTTACACTGTAAAAAATTGGAGAGGGAAGGGCCCATTCTATTTTCTGTCTCAGTCCGTGCTTGGCCAATACTCCTCTGAACATCATACTATATACTGTGGGCATGAAGATCTATATCATTCTATGTTTCATTCTGTGGTCTAGATTTAGTGTGCAAGAAGAAGATAAAAATTGCAAACGAATGCTAATATTCTCCTCAATACCATACGATAGGCTGTGGGTCAAAAGGTTTATATAGCTTTAATTTTTTTTTTCATTTTCTAGACTTAGGGTAAAAAAGAAACTTACGAATTCCAATACCCCCCCCCGAAAATCATACATTTTTCCAATGCACAGACGTAATACATTTGCCATACTTCATTAATAACAACACAAACTTTAATAAAATTATTGTTGATGACAGTGAATATTTTCATTGAAAATAATTGTAAAGTTATTTCCATAACTTTTTCAATGCGAAATTTGACTGCATCAATTAATTCATTATTTCAACCTTAATCCACAATTTGGATGCTGGAATGTAAAAAAAACAAAAAAAAAAAAACTGGATCTGAATTGTAATTGATCGGATTATGGGACTAAGCTAGCCAAAATTTTAGCATCCAAATTGTGGGTTAAGGTTGAAATAACGAATTAATTAATGCAGTCAAATTTCACATTGAAAAAGTTATGGAAATATTTCTTATGGTTTTATACTTTTTTTTTTCAAAAGATTGCGACGACCACGACCAGTACCACCACTGATTTTTGCAAGCCATTAAAAGTGATTTTTTTACCATTGATCACAAGGCCATTAAAACTCAATACAATTGATTGCTGTATAGCAACAACGCCTATTTAAAAGCATTTCTATCAAAAACAAAAACAAAAAACTCTGTTTTATTATTGGATTTTATTACAACTGCTAGAACATTGGCTTTGTCGCCATTTGCTTGGCCGGTCGAAGACGAAGCCTGGATAAAAATGCTGACGTCATAATGACAACTGACCAATCAGAGTTGACCAATAGATAGGATTCGATAAAACCTAGACGGAAATTAGGACAAATTGAAAGTAAGGAAGAGGGATATAAGAGAAAGGTAAGAAGAGAAAAAGGGGACGGTAAATGAGAAATAGAAAGAGAGAGAGAGAGAGAATAAGGAAGACGGAAAGAAGCAAAACAACTAAGCACAAAGGGTGAAAATTGTTTAAAACTGGGAAAAAGAGAGATAAAAAATAAATAAAAGATTAAAAAAAAAAACAAGAGCAAGAAAAATTTTCTAGAAATTGTCTTAAACAAAGGAACAAAGACAACAGAAATATTTATTTTAAAAAAAAGAAAGAAAACTAGAAAGAAAACAGAAAAGAAAGAATGAATTTTAGAAAAGGAGAAGAAAGAATAAACGAAAGAAAGAAATGCTGGAAAAAAAAAGAAAGAATAAACGAAAGGAAAAAGAAAGAATGAAAGAAAAGTAGAAAAAAAGAAAGGAAGGAAATAATTTAAGAAAGTTGGGAAAAATACGAATAGAAAGAATGAATGAATGAATGAAAGAAAGAAAGAAAGAAATGGGAAAGGAAAGAAAGAAAGAAGAAATAAATGAATGAAAGAAAGAAAGAAGAAAGAAAGGAAGAAAGAAAGAAAGAAAGGAGAAGGGAAAGAAAGAGGGAATAAATGAATGAAAGAACGAAAGAAAGAAAGAAAGAAAGAAAGAAAGAAAACTTGAAAAAACAGAAAAGAAAGAATGAATCTTAGAAAAGGATAAGAACGACTAAACGAAAGAAAGAAATGCTGAAAAAAAAAAGAATGAATAAACGAAAAGAAAAAGAAAGAAAGAAAGAAAGAAAGAAAGAAAGAAAGAATAAAAAAGAAAAAAACAAAGAAAGAGAGAGAGAAGGAAAATTATTTAAGAGAGTTGGAAAAAATACAAAAAAACAGAAAGAAACAAAGAAATGAAACAGGAAAAAAGAAAGAAGGAATAAATAAAAGAAAGAAAAAAAGAAAGAAAGAAAAAGAAGAAACGAGAAAAGGGAAGAAAAGAGGAAGGGGAAAAGAATAAAAAAAGAAATAAAGCCTGAATGAAATAAAGGAGAAAATGGTGGAATGAAAGTAAGGAGGAAATTAAAAAAAAGAAAAAGAAAGAAAGAATAAATTAATAGTGGAAAAAAGAAATGCTGAAAAAAAGAAATAAAAAAGAAGGAAAGACAGAACGAAAGAAAGAAAGAAAGAAAGAAAGAAAGAATGAAAGAATGAATGAAAGAAAGAAAGA
>JAUZSX010256141.1:0-15152 GCA_034780655.1 Idiosepius hallami
ATTCATTTGATCAAAGTTTTTGTGGAGGGCCCCTTAAAATAACATAAAAATAAAAATACTTTGATAAAAAGTTTCACTTGAATTTAATGAATTTTGTCTAAAGAACAGTTTGCTGCCTATATAAATAAATATATATATATATATATATATCAATTTGAAGAATGAGATTGTTTATATTTATTGTTAGAGTGCTCAATATCAGTGATAGAGCATGTATATTCGTGAAGCATAGACACAGAGTCAATGGCCTTCGGCCACTGCCAGTTTCTTGCCTGTGCAGTCATCACTTATTGGTCTGATGACCGCGCAGGCAAGAAACTAAGTGGTCAAAGTTGAAAGATTGGACGGTTGAAGTCTCTACCAAACCACTCTGTTAATTTTTGTCCAAAAGACTTAAAATTTGATATATGGTGTATTCAGACCTGGGAAACACTTTTTCATTGCTTTAAGCCAGAAAAATTGCTGCAAAAGAATCAAAATTTAATTTATTAAAAACACACATCAAAATTAATATGTATTTTATTTGAAAAATAATGGCATACTTGTATTACTTTTTGAGTAAAAAAACTTACAAAAAAAATCTTTGAATTAGGAATTACAAAACATAATGAGAAATAGAAGCATCAAAGTAATCCTTGGAGTCTGAGCAAGGCAAGTAATATTGCTAGGATATATATATATATGTGTGTCCTCCAGTTTAGAGGTTGAGCATAGGGCTAATAACTCTTTCTCCTAAAAACAAGTATGCTAAGGAAACAGCAAATACAAATTTGCTGTCCAAAGCACCACTGGGTGTAAAAGGTTGATGAATGAATATATATATGTGTATAAATTAATTTCTTGAACTATAATGTTTCTCATGAATTTAAAAGGAGACAGATAATTGTTTCTCTTTCACCTTTTTGAATGTAAAATTGAGGGTTCACCTTTTAGGTTAGAAATCAAACAGAAATCACTATATCTTTGATCTTTTTTTTATCACCACTAAACATTTTTTGGACGAGGATGAAAGTTAGCGCCATAATTTCTTCTCTACAAAAAGTGGAAATCATTTCTGAATGTAAATAGTTAAAAAGAAAGAAAAAAAAAAAGAGAATACAAAAATGGAATTGAATCTAAAAGGATATTCCTAATGAAACTTATTGAAAGTCATTAACTTGGAATAAATGTCCTCTCAGAAGTTGCCAGAAAAAAAAAAGGAAAGAGATGCCCAGGAATATATTTCTTAAGATTTTTTTTTTTGTTTTATGGCATGTCAACCTTCTGAGGTCATTTAATGCCAAGAACTATCATTTTTTTTAAAAAGTTTTTTTTGTCCACACATGTTTTTTTTAATAACACAATATTCACTAATTAATCCATAGGAACATTCTGAGATCATTTAATGCCAAGAACTATCATTTTTTTTTAAAAAGTTCTTTTTTGTCCACACATGTTTTTTATTAATTACACACTATTTAATCCATATGAACGGTTTTGGGTCATTTAATGCTGAGAACAATCTTTTTTTGATAAACATTCTTTTTTGTTTACACATGGTGTTTTAAATAACAAAATATGCGCTATTTAATCTATATCAACCTTTTTGGGTCGTTTAATGCCAAGAACAATAATTTTTTAAAGTTATTTTTTATCATTTTAGAAGTGGTGATTCTTGCTTGAAAATTTTTTTTTAAACACTGTGAAGATACGAAGAACCATTTTTGAATTAAAAAGAAACAAGTAAATAGATGACTGAGAAGTGTTTTTTTTAAAATGAAGAAAAAATAATTCATTTTCAAACACGAAGCATTTTTGAAAAAAAATAATATTGGCAAGTCCCTGGCGCCAGGCAAAAACGGGCAATACTTCTAGTATTTATATATTACTATTTATGTAGTTTGTTTACTCTATTAACTAATAATCCATATAGTATATTTGCATTTAATTCATTTATTTAATCTAAATCAAGTTAAAATAAGTAAGGAAAATCATAAACAAATTTTTGAGGCATTTTATTTATCAGTTAAGTATTCCATTAAAAAAATGTTTCTTTTTTTTTTTTTTTGTCGCAAAGGAAGAAAAAATAATTTATAAAGAATTAATTAGCAAATTTACAAAGTTGTGAACTTAGTTTTTTCTAAGATCTGTTTTTTTTAATTTACTTTTTTAACTTCATTTTCTCTTTTTACTTTTATAAACTTCATCCAAGCACTGAAAAAAATCTTTTTTTTTCTTTTTTTTTTTAGATTGTTTTTATTCTGAGTAGTGTTAGATGTATTTTTGCCACCTTCTAAAAGATAATGTCATCAAGAAAATTAATTTTATCTTTATTTTTATTATAAAAACCAGGATTATTTTTTTGAATATTTTTATTTATTTTTTGGCTGCTGCTATGAACCAAAATAAAACTAGACATGGAGATAAAGAAGAAAAATAGAATTACCCTGAAAAAAAAAAAAATGAAAACTAAAAAAAAAAAAATTAATTTGAAAGAAAATATGAATAAAAATTTCCAATTCCTTTCATATCTATTCTGTAAAAGCTAAGCAGGAATTTTGAATTCCATGAGATTTTTCGTCTCTGGTTAATCATCTTTATTTTTTTTATTTTGTTTTCTAATTTTTCCAACTTTTTTTATCATAAGAAAAATTGCGGAATTGAAGTAAGTGTTTGATGAAAAATTTATCATGATTATTTTTTTTGCCCACCTTTAAAGTTGTGTTCTTCAATCCCAAATGTGAGTAATTCCTCACTTGATGCTCTTATCAGCAATTGAAAAATGATCAGAACTGTTATTCTTAATCTTAAGTCTTTTTTATTGCATCTATCCATATCGATAGATCAAATGCCGACGTAAAAAAAGACCCAACAAAAATTCCTAAAAAATGTATCTTATTTTCCTCCTCAGTGCATAACTTATCATTAGTGATTTCTCATTTCTATTTATTAAGCTAGTTGTTTCTTCTTCAACTACTAAAGAAGAATTAATTAGTTTAAAAAAGTTCTTTATAAAAAGCAATGTGGAAATATGCAAAGCAAAATTGTTGTCATTTCTATTTCTTAAACAAAATGAGAATTTGCTCTGCTCTGCTTGTTTTTGCTATTCATTGACAAAGTTTCAATTGAGCAGCTTTTAATTTTCTACCATTGGTTTTGAAAGAAGATTTTGTTTTAAAAAAATGGTGAAAAAAATATTCTAAAAATATTAAAAGTTAAATGCAATCTAGTTTTTTTAAAGAATTAATTTATTTTAACCTTCGTTGTTTTTAAATTCTTTATCCTTTTTTTACCAAACAAAATTTTGATAAATAGAATTTTTTATTTGATTATTTTTTTTGTGTTTTCTTTTTAAGATTTTGTATTGATCATTGGATTATATTTAAAAAAAATTTTATCCCTGTAAAAATAAAAATCATATAGAGTACAAAATTGTCTTTTTATTTCTTGATCCAAGTTGGTTTGTCAATTAAATAGAAATTTGAAATCTCAAAAAAAAAGGTGCTAATTATTGCAATTTATATTCCCAAATATTTTATAACTCAGCTACCAAAATGAATAAAATTAATTTCTATTAATTTTCTTTATTTCTTTTTTGAAAAGTTCACTCTGGAAAGGATTTAGCAGTTGGACTTTGGAATCATAATACACATGTTCAAATCCTAGTCATTCCATATACATTCATAATTGCAGTACTAACCAACAGAAAGACCTGCATTCCCACATTCCCAGTAGTCACTCAGAGCTGTTCTGTCTTCGGACTCTGACTTATTATTACCAAGCGGTCACTCAGAGCTGTTCTGTTAAAAAACATATCAGGGTCAAAATGTCAGTGTGTCTTTTTTGCCTTTGGTTACTAAGGCCGATCTATCGGCCCCTTAGGGTCGAAAGGGTTAAAAACAAACAACGCTGTTTAAGAAAATATAAGAGAAATTGCCTTTTTGCACCATTTTGAAAAATTAATTTTTTTATGAGAAATCTCACCCTTGGTTTCAAAACACAATTTCAATAAACACTATTTAAATTGTAATTGCTTATAAAGTTTTAATTGATATTGATAATCACAAATGGTTCAAGTCAATAGGAGGCTATAAATTTCAAAATGAATCATCACAAAACCTATTAAGCAATCTTTAGGATTAAATATGTTAATAATTGAAGAAAAACTCTTGAGCTGATGAAAAATAGAAGTTTTATTTTATTATTTTTTTTATAGCCATAGATGAATATTTATCTAGAACCATATAAAATATATTACTTACTTTTTTGTTATATTATATAGAATGATTATGTTTTAAATCTTCAATTGCATTCCACAGATTTCTCAAGAAACTGCTTGATGAAAAACTCTTCATTTCAAGAAATGTATACTTAAACTCTTTTCTTTGAAGCGTAATATTTATTGGATTGAATGAAAAAGAAAATATTGTCTAGAATCTTGGGAATAAGCGATGAATAGATTAAGAGCTATTATCTGACATTTTCACAATGGAAGATCCTCTCCAAGTCAGGGGGGAGAGGGAAAATAAAAAATAAACAAGAAATTTACTTAATATCTTTGAGAAGATATCAAGCAGGCCAAATCAAAAAAAAATTATATATATATATATGTATATATATTATATATGTATATATGTATGTATATTATATATGTATATATGTATGTATATTATATATGTATATATTATATAATATATATATTTAGGCTAGAAATCAAAACAAAATTCTTTTTTGAATAAATCTAATTTTGCAAGTAAAATAAAAAAATGTAGAAAGAAGGAAAAACTTATATTTCTTTTTAAAATTAATTTTTTCTTCTACTTTTTCTTTGTTGAAGGCCCCCAAAATAATCAAGATATAAGTGTGGTTTGTTTTTGCATTTCTATTTATTTTATTTATGAATTTTTTATTTCTATTTTATCCAAATTTCAGTTTAATCTTCATGAAAATGGCATTTCAACAAATTTATTTTTTATTCATTATATTTTAAATTTCTATTTTTTTATTATATCAAAGCCATATTATGTACCAAAATATTTTTTTATAAATATTTTTTTATATTCAAACTAAATCTTTTCTCAGAAACCACTTCTTCACAAAATAGTTCAAATTAAAAACTGTTTTTAGTATTTACATTTTTTTTTTACAAAAATTAATTAATAATGAAAATCCCAAACCTAATTTTTAGTATGATCATTTTTTTTCAAAAAATTATAGTCAATTATAAAAAAAGGCCTTCAAATTTTGACTTTGTCTCTGTAGGGGCTTTATTTTCATTAGTACTTAAAGAAAGCCTTGTAAAATATGGAAAACATCGGCCTTGAATTTTGAGCTTTGTCTTTAAAAAGACTTTACTTCTGTTATTTCCTTGAAAAAGCCTTGAAAAAAATGGAAAATGTCTCATAAAGAACTTGAAAATAAAATTCTCTATATTAGTAAAAAGAAATTGTTTTGAAATATTAAAAATAAAATTGAAATAGATACATCTTTTCTAAAACGGCATTGTATTATTACTTTCTAGTATTGCTAATCCAAAAGTTATGTCCTTTTATCACAAAACCACCCAATGCTATCTATATACTTTATGGAAGTAGAAAAGTGAAATAAAATTGTCAATTACTAATTTTTTTGGTTAATTAAATCATTGTTCATATGCTAAATTTTGTTTTGAAAACTCAAATTTTTTATGGCTAAGACAGACTTGAAAAGTCCTTGAAAATCAATATGAACCCAGATTATTCATAAAACTGACATCTAATCAAAGCCAAGTATGTAAGTGTGTATATGTCAGCATACTAACCTTTGCAGGTTGAGCTGGCTCAACCACTGAACACACACAATTTAGTAGTGAACCTCATTGGAATTTGAACTTCACAAACACTTCCCAGCCTCATGTACATGCCTATCTAACCAAAGACTAAAGATGCAAAACTAACTGTGCCCCTAGACACTAATCAGGTTTTTTTCCAAAACAGACACAAGATACAGTAACTGGTATTCTTAAATAGTCACCCATCTAACTACTGACTAGGCTTGATATTGTTTAACTTTGGCTATCTGACAGGAACCATTGTCTCTTACATGACTTGACCATATATACAGGTGTGTTAGCTAGTTTCTATTGTGAAAATTGAGTTTGTATCTAATCAGCATAAATTATTAATTAACTGTTAATCATTAGGAAAGTGATCAGTGAATGAATGGAGAATGAAGGAAAAGAAGAATTAACTTAGGGCATCTTTTCTCACTTTGTCTTCTGTAATTTGGCTTGGTGTAGCAACATACTGTATTGAAATTAGAAATGATATGATAGAGTTAGTTATACTTCTTGTCTAAAGTAATGTTCAATGTGGATCAGATAGCAGGCTTTTTTTCTTTTAACACCTTCCATAGAAGATAAGGTCAAATTGGTAAAAAATTGAATTATTGTTTATCAAAATGCTATACGGCTGCAACTGATGAAATAATTAGTGATCTAATCAATTAAGATAAGAAATATTTTCTTCCCTTTTTTTTTTTCAGAAGAAAGTACAGTCTCATCAAGAATGCTATTATTATTACTTATTTATTTTTTTAATTTTTTTTTTTTACTCCTTTCATATTTTTTTTTCTGCGATTATTTCTTTTTTTTGCTTTGTTCAATATATACAAATTCAATTCAATACATACAAATGCAATTAATTTTGAAAAATGTTTATTTTTTTCTCTATTTTTTTAACAAGTTTTTTTTTTGGTTTTTAGATTGTCCCAGAAGTTTGTAAACATTTCTCACTAAGTAATAACAAAAGCAACAAAAATTAGCAAGATTGCAGTTTGAAGGAAAAAATAGCCTCCACTCCTATTTCGCATAAACGGAACATTTTCCCTAATCACCTTTATGTAACTATGGAAGTAATAAATAAATAAAAAAATTAATATATTTTTTTTGGTTAAAATTTTTTTTTTGATTTTAAAAATGAACTTTAGCTTATCTAAAACTAAAAATTGCTTTTGTTTTCTTGTTTAAAATTTAAAAAGATTTAAAAAAAAAAAAAAAAGAAGTTCTGCTTATTTAAAATGTAAAATTATTTTGGTTTTCTTGTTTAGATTAAATAAAAGTTTTATATTGTTTGTTTGCAAAAAAGTTCTGATTATTTAAAACTGTTAACTTCTGAATGCCATCGACTGATATTGTTTTTAAAGTAACATAACTGGGATTAGGGAAAATGTTGTATTTATGTGAAATAGAAGTAGAGGTTATTTTTTCCCTCAAACTGCAATCTTACCAAAAATTATTCCTCAAAATAGAGACCATCAAGTGTTAAAACTAGGCATTACTTCTAGTATATGTATATAAGTATTAGCTTGTCCCAAAAGTTTGCAAACACTTCTATCCACTGAATGATAACAAAAACAACAAAAATTATTCCTTAAAATAAAGACAATCATTTTCCAAGATTTCTTTGCCATCGATTTGCCAGCTTTTGGAACTACTGAAAGTACATTTAGTATGGCTTTAGTAAAAGTTTTTTTTTTCTTGAGTGTAGTTATATAAAATTATTAGGGCTATGTGGGTGGCAAGGTGGAACATTGGTAAAATCCTTAACTAAAGAATTGTATCATGAAAATTTAAATCCCGGTCAAAACTATTTTATCCACCTTTAGCTGCCTCGGGCAGATGAAGCTCGTTTACTCAGGAGAGTATCTCATCTAGGTGAAGGGCAACACTGATTACAAAAGCCCCCAAAAAGTCCTCCAGGTAGGAGTTTGATCATAGGGCTAGTGATTCTCTCTCATAAAAAAATAAGTATACTACAGAAAAACAAAAAAGAAATTTGCTGCTCAATGCACCACTGGGTGTAACAGTAAAAAAAGATATTAGAGTTATGACAATATTCTTTATTCAAAGCATATACTTGTCACAGCCCAAATTTCAGACAAATATCTCCATGTAGAATTTTAAACAGGTGAAGGATATATCTTCTTGGTCAAGTACAAACCCAAGTTATGCACAAGGCCAGTTTTACGTGTACATGAATCTACATTTAAAATCAAATAATCTATTTGTACACAAATATATCTCCACCAAGCAAAGGTGTAGCATTGGTAAAAGCTTGGGCTCTAGAATCATAGTACGCGAGTTCAAATGGCAGTCAAAACCATTGCATTCATCTTTAGCTGCCTCGGGCAGATGGGGCTTGTTAACTTTGGAGAGTAGCTCATCTTGGTGAAGAGTAACACTGAATGTAAAAAGCCGATGTAAGAGCACGTAAAAATAGCCTTATGCCAAACTTGGGTTGGTGCTCACCAGGTAAATATAATATATCTCCACCAAGAATATTTAGTTGGAACCACATGAAGGAATCCATTTTAAACACCATTATTTTATCAGATCCAAATGTCTTTTTTAGCTCTTTAAGTTTTGAAGGCATTCACACTTGTATACCTTTGCTTATATTTCTGTGTAATTTATGTTCACTCAAGCCAAACTACCTGCACTCATCCACACACACACTCACGCACATATCTAGAGATACCTGTACATACATACATACATACATACATATATATATATATATATATATAAGTATATATATATACATACATATGTATGCATATATGTATATATTAGAAGAAAGCATCATCTGATCAGATCTTATCTCGGCACTTGCTGTTTGTGAAGTCCTTGGCAAAGACTTTAAAGACTTGAGATTGCGTCAGAAGTGACAAAAACGAAAGAAAAATTGTTCCATCCATAGTGAAATAAAGGTGATAGGAAAAGGCAACAAATACGAAAAGTTAAAGTGAAATAAAAATAAGCACGCGAGTCTTCATTGAATTCTTTTTTTTTTTTTTTAATTTTTATTTATTTATTTTTCTTTGCTTCTTCTTTTGAAGTAGGCACCTTTTATTCTAAATTTATTTTTGGTAATTTTATCTTTTTATTTTTGTTGTTCATTTTTTTGTATTTTATCTATCTATCTATCTACCTATCTATCTATCTATATATATATACATATATTTATATATATATATATATATTTTTTTTTTTTTTTTTTTAATTTTATATTTACCTTGCATGACAGACTTTTGTAACTGACTCATAAAAGTCAACACAAAAGGAAGTTTGACAATTTTTTTTTGTAGATATACAAAGATAAGCATATATATTCAGATTATAACTGTTTGACTTTAATTTTTATTTTATTTTATAGTTTAAAATGTTATTCCATGTATTGTAAACTTTTAAAGATAAATTTAAGTTTGGGTTTTAGGATCAACAGAAAAAGAAATTATTGGTGAAAATTTGTATACTTTTCAATTATCTGTATGATATATATATAGCAATATGCAAGAGCTCCTTCTCTCTTCTGTTGGGTATCTGCTGGGCACTTGGCATAGCAGTAAAAACAAAGACCGTGAGAGCAAGCGGACTCATAGCCCAATGGTTAGAAGCATAAACTGACATTATTTTATCCTAAATAGATGAAAAACTGTTGTTTTTGTAGCTATTTTGATAATGCATAGACTGCAAAAAAACCCTGTAGGCAGTTAGAAAAATTATTTTGTGTATATATATATATATATATATAATTTATAAATTTAAAAAATTACATTAAAATTATTAAAAAGATAAATTAAAATGCTTTTTTACTAAAATATATATATATATACAAAGAGAGAGAGAGAGAGCTATTTTCCTGCCTTGCGCAAGATACAGTACCTAGTATTCATAGATGGTCACCCATCAACTAATGACTAGGAGGCTCAGCATTGCTTAAAAAACGTTACTGTGCACTATGGGTGTATAGAAATTTTAATAAACTAATAAACAATAAATTTTATCATAAATATTTAAACAATGCAATGTTTACTTATGAAAAAGTTCTTAATTATTTATAGTATCATAGCTAATCTTAAAGAAAATGCAGGAAGTGTTTTTCAATGGCATTAAGGCATTATTTTCAATTGCAAAAATATATATATAATGTCAAAACCATTACGTTCAACTTTAGCTGCCTCAGGTAGATGGAACTCATTAACTCAGGAGAGCAACTCATCTAGGTGAAGGGCAAGACTGAATAGAAAAAGCCCAGGTATACAGGGCACGTAAAAATATGGTCTTGTGCCAAAATTTGATTTTCGCTCAACAAGTGAATATAATAGATATTATATTTACTTGGTGAGCACCCCCAAGTTTGGCACAAGGCCAGTTTTACGTGCTCTTACCCTGGCTTTTTTTACATTCAGTGTTACCCTTCACCTAGATCAGCTGCTCTCCTGAGTTAACGAGCCTCATCTGCCCATGGTAGCTAAAGGTGAATGTAATGGTTTTGACTAGGATTTGAACTCACGTAATACGATTCCCGAGCCCGAGCTTCTACCAATGCTCCACCGTTAATGTCCTTTTACCATTTGATGATGAACTAAAAATAATTATAAGAATTTTCCTTTTTGGTTCTAATTCTATTATTGATTGATACAATAATTGGTAAATCCTTACTCAGAAATTTGAGTTATTGTCTGTGTTTGCAATACAGATATTGTATTAGTAAGTTTATTAACTATTCACATTTTGCTTACATATGTTTGTATGCTTTGGGTTGATAAGATTACCTGCCGACCGGCATTGATTGATCGATCGATGTCAGACGATTATCTCTATGTCAATAAATAAAGTTCTCGTTTTTTTTTCTTTCTTTTTCTTTTGTTGTTTGCATATTTAGCAGAGGCCCACTTGGGGCAGTGGATAAACAGTGGGATTTCTAAATTGTGACATGTGAGTTTCAATCACAATCATTCTGTTTACATTTACATTTGAACAAATTTTGACATGTGAGTTTGAATCACAATCATTCTGTTTACATTTACATTTGAACTAATACCCTTGGAAAAGGTATGAATCCCAACCTTCTATCCAGTTATGGATTATATACGTATATTGTGTTATGAAAATTAAACTACATGTGGGCAAAAAGAATGTTTTCCAATAAGGATTGTTTTCGGCATTAAATGACCTCAAAAGGTTGATATCCCATTAAAATTGAAGCAGCAAACTAACTGAGAATGTAGTTCAGCTTCCTTTCCATTTTAAGGGCAGCAAAGGTGGATGAATGGTAAAAGTTTCAAATCTGAGATTAGCATAATAAAGTTCAAATCCCAGTTAAAACCATCACATTCCCTTTCTCTCGCCTTGGGCAGGTGAGGCTCACTAACTCTGAAGAGTTACTTGCCTAGTTGTAAAGATAATACAAAATAGCACAAGCACAAGTTAGGCCCAAAGCCATTTTTACTAGCTCTATATACCTGGTCTGTTTGCATTCAGTGTTGCCCTTCATCTAGATAAAATGCGTTCCTGAGTTAATGAGTCCCATCTGCCCGAGGCAGCTAAAAGTGAATGCATGGTTTTAGACTGGGATTTGAACTCCCGAAATATGATTTCAAGCTTTTAGCAGTGCTCCACCTTTGGGGCCAGGTATATATGTAAATATAATTTTTGTAATTATGCATACTTATGATTGTATGGTATTGGTGTATTCCTGTTTAAGGAGTCATAATTTAAAGGTGAAAATGTTCTGGTGTTCACTGCGATCAGTTAAAATATGCATTTACTTGCTGGTTGAAGATAGAAATTTCTGGCATTGTATAAACCAGACAAATCCATATTGTCCATGGATAAAGGGGTGTTAGGTAAGTACTACAGAACCAGGACGTTCATTATTACATTATCTATTAATCTTATTAATACAGTTCTATACAATAAATATATTGATTCCAAGTGAATTTGAAAACTGGCAATACCAAGATGGAGAATTGGTAAAAGCTATGGACTATGGAATCGTATTACACAAGTTCAAATCCCACTCAAAATTAGTGCATCTACCTTTTGCTGCATTGAGTAGATGAGCATATTAACTCTGGAGAATAGCTCATCTAGGCGAAGGTATCACTGATTACAAATGCCTAAGGAAACACCACGGCCTTGTAGGCCTTGTTATGGAAAAAAGATGAAAAGATGAGAAATTTGAATCTGAATCTTAGTGCTGCCTTGCAGTCTTCTTTCTTTTATAAGCTAGCCTGTTCAGGGCTAACCAGCCTGCAAGGCGAATACAAGAAAAGGTTATGAAATTGACTTAAGAAGTCAACTCTGTGCTTACTGAACAAGAGAACTAAATAAAATAATAAACAATACCAAGCCGATCTTGAGACCCACTGGGAAAAGGTAATCCGATAAAGAAAATCACTTTCAAGACGATAAAATTAATATTCAAGGCCATTCCGTTTTCTGCTTTCAAAAATAATAGTTCTACTTGATTCATTGGATGAAAGCTAATTTTAATCTTTCAAATTTATTGCTATTTAAAGAAGAAAAAGAAAGAGGATGTGGAAATGCAAATATCTCTTCAGTTTAATTGCATTAATCATTAAACAAGTAAAGTTTTGGAAACAGATGGCAGGTGACACCTGAATGCTGTAATTTATACATCATTTTAGGCTCTTTACCATAATATGAATGAATTGGAGGATTGTTTAATAAAATTAACAATATTCAAGATGTAGCTGAATGAAGACTCTGTAATACCATGAGTGAGCACACATAAGGACCTTGTATATCAGGAGTTCTCAAGTGGGGTCCACATGGATCCTAATGGTCTATGGAATATTTATGGGGGTCTACAGGCAAAGTATAACAAATAGGGGGTTCAAGGTGGTCTATGACGAAATCCAAGTGTTTATTTGTCCAAAAATATTTCAAAAATCCTATTTATTAATAATCATTCTATTAGTTTTTATCAGCAGGATTTTATTTTTCTTCATTTAAAAAAATATCAAAAAATTCTTGAAATAAATAAAAAAATAAATCCAGCCATCTTTTTTTAAATGTCTTTATTTAAATTTCATTACTAGCTGCATTAATTCACTCCCCTGCTGTTTTGTTTTCATTTCCGTGAGATTTGTGTTACCTTATGCCAGTTCCTGTGAGACAAATGTTATCTAAATGTCATCCGCCCATGATTAAATTTGGTTGATATAAACATGCATAAATTTCATACCTGTCGAATTGCTCACAATGGGTTTAATGTGACTTTTCCACACCTGTGTGCACAAAGTACATTCGTTTCTATGGAAATAAATAAATAAAGAAAGAAATATATTGTAGTGACTCTATTCTGCCCATTTTGACTTTGTCGTTATTTTTTGTTATACTATTTTTGGTCAAATGATTATGATTATTGATATGAGCACAGAGATTACTCTTTCCATTAAATACAGAGGGTAAATTTAACGTGACCTATCAGAGAGCAGAATGGAGACAATTTTTATATATAACAACTAACTCAGCAAAGATCTTCTCACTTTTTACTAAGTTCCCGGATTATATGTACTGCTGCAATTGGATTTATCTGCTGCTACTATTAATACTACTATTCAAACACTGTTGTTGCTATTGCTATTGTTGGATTTTAATATTACTTTTCTTATGGATATATTGTTACTACCACTTGATTAATATTACCAAAGTCCTGCCTTTTTACTTAGGACAATGGCACAGGACTCAAGATTTATATCTGTAAATATCTCTGAACAGCCAACACAAAATCAGATTGCTATCAGAAAGCAAGAAATACAAAATTTTACATGGCAAAGAAATCATAATTACTAAAAAATCACAATAAAATGGCTTTTGATTGTTCTCGTTTCATTTTTCACCTAATACATTATCCGTCGTACAATGGTCTATATTCAAAATTTTTTAAAGAATTTTAAATGACCCTATAAAGACCCATTCCTTCCTCCTGGAAAATGAACAATCTTGGTTCACAGGCCATTCTCTTTAGTATAAAACTGAACCTCAGTAAAATGAAATCAGTTGTAGTGGCTATTTATCCAAAATATTCCACTAACAGAAGTAATGGTAGGAGGAGCAGCAGCAGTAACAGCTGTAAATCCAGTAGCTATGTTTCTTTTCTGAGATTTGGTGAAGTGGGAAAAATCTGTTGAATCTAGCTATCTAAAATTGGGCGAACCATTTCTTTTCCTGCTCTCTGATTAGGCTGGTTAAATTTACCCTTCATATTTAATGAGATATTCCAATCTTCATGCACATACCCCAGTACTACCCAGTTGACCAAAAATAATGCAACAAACACCCTCCAGAATGCTCAACATGCCAGGAACATGAAAGAAATATTAAAAAAAACAAACAAGCCTTAGGTGAAGCCAGTCAAAGTGTAATACGCTTAACTAATATCTGTATATTTATGTATATATAGACTTTGATCAAATAGTATGTTGTGGGTGTGGAATTACCCTTTTTTAGGGTAAAGGGTCCACAAGGTTCATTCTGTGTCAGAGCTGCTATGTGGTTAAGCACAGCATTATATATGTATATATAGACTTTGATCGAAGCCTATAGTATGTTGTGGGTGTGCAAGTTGTTTTTTTTAAGGTAAAGGGTCCACAAGGTTCATTCTGTGTCGGGGCTGCTATGTGGTTAAGCACAGCATTGTAAATGTATATATTGACTTTGATCGATGTTTATAGTATGCTGTGGGTGTGCAAGTTGCCTTTTAAAGGGTAACGGGTCCACAAGGCATATTCAGTGTTGGGGCCCACCATGTGGCTTAGCACAGCACTGCTGAAAAAGAAAACCAAACTTTATTTAATGTGTTTCTAATTGAACCAAATAAAAGCCAGAAAGAGATAAGTGATATGGAATCAGAAAGTTGGAAACAAAGGAAAGGAAAAAAAAAAACCTAAAGGATTGATAGTTAATATAAAAATATTTATGGTCTTTGTTTCTATAGCACAATCGCTAGAAAAATGTTGAAAAGAAAAAAAAGGATTCTAAAAAAAAAGAAAAACAAAATGATATTAATTTAGCAAAAGGCTTGATATGGTTCGGGTGGAGCTCATATGTGCACAGTGAATTTTATAGGGTAGGGACCAAGGAGGTGGAAATGAATAATGGAGTGATATTGTGGGGGATGATATAAATTAGATTGAAACTTCAGGATGTATTTATTAAGTTTTTTTTTTTTCTAATGCCAATTCAACACTTAGACATCTTTTATTTAATTTGAGGTTTTATTTGTAGTTTATTTGTTAAAAGAAACAAATTTCACTTTATATATATATATATATATATATATATATATATATAGTGTTTTTTTCTGGTTTTGATTTATTTT